>MU225823.1:282049-317290 GCA_018584345.1 Thuja plicata | reverse complement strand
ATCTGGAGTTCTATTATCTAGTTTCTCTTTTCTGAGTGGAACAATAGGCTTTCCATCCTTGAACTGAGTTCCATAAGGATGGTTTTGCATTCTATCTTGTGGATTATAATTGTTATTATAAGAAGTCATATTTTTCTGAGGAGCCCTATATTCTTTATACTTTGGTTCTCTTTGGTTACTCCTGCTAAACCTTGAATCATCTCTTCTATTTAATTTACCAGACACCCTTCTGTTCATTTCAATATTTACTACCATTTTATAAACATCAGTAAGAGTTCTAGGGTTTTTATCCCTAAGAGCATACCCCATTTTAGAATCAAAGGAATTTAAATAAGTTGCTAGACATACCTCTTCATCTAGCCTTATTTTCTAAAACAATTTGTGCATTGCTCTTTGAAATCTGGTATTAAACTCAGTGACCTCTTCATTGTAATTCTTTTTGATGTTATTGAATTCATTCAGCAAGAATCCCTTGTTTGTCTTGTCACCATACTGATCTTTAAACAATTCAATCAACTCATCCATGGAAGCAACAGAACCATTAGAAAGGATCCTTAACCATTCTCTAGCATCCTCTACTAGAGACTGAACAAAAAGTTTCATTAACACATCCTCACGAGTAATGTTTAAATCATCAACAAACCAATGAATTTTCTTAAATGTGTTTCACAAGAAATAACATTATTACTTGTGAACTTTGGGAGCTTTTCTCCTATATCACCCACATCTTTTGGAAATGTATTGGGGTATCCAGGGATACCAATGAAGTTAAACTGCTTGTACCTTTCAGTATGTAATGGTTTTCTTTGAAAATTATCATTGTCCTTAAAAGTAGTGGCTTTTACTTTAGAAGTTGTTGCACTCTATGTTCCAGCATGAGAATATTTAGATGACTGCAAAAAATCTATCTTCTTCTTCATTTCAATTGTTGCAGCTTCCATTTGTGCCTTTTCTAGCATTTTTTCCATGGTTTCTTTTTCAATTCTTAATTTCTCAAGATCAACATCCAACTTAGACATTTTCTCTATCAGGACCTTGTGAACTTTAGGTTCTTCACTTTTGTTTTTAGTCATTTTTTGTTTACCTCTATCTTTGTCTTTCTGTAAACTAGAAGCTTTATGAGTAAGTGGTATTTCTTGGTCCTTTTGAGACCTCTGTATTCCTTGTAGTTTGATATCTTAAAGATCTTCGTTTGATTTTGTCAACATCTTTCTTTTCATGTTTTTTCTTTTTTCTAAGCTCTTTTTCTCTTTTCATCTGTTGAATAAGGGCAAGATGTTTCATGATGAGTGCCTCTTCATCAGCAAGATCATCAGAGGGACCTTCCTCCGATTCTGAATTGACTGTATTTTTTCCTTCCCTCTCACTAGAAGTGGAAGTAGCTATAGATGTTTCTAATACTTTCTCTGTAGCTTCTTCATATTCTGAAGTATTTCCATCATGAATGGACTGATTGCTACCTATCTCTCTCCTAGTATTACTTTATTTTCCTCTTGGAGGAGTTTCATCTATATTGTCTTGGTTTATTTTCTTTCTCCAAGACATTTCCATTCTTGAAGTTGAAGCAAATCCACCATCTAATGCAATTTCAGGATTCCTTTTAGCTTTTGACCTAGTATTCATCGTGAAAGATATTTTCTTAACTTTTCACTGATCTCAGAGATTTAGCTTTAGAGTCACCACCCAACAACAGTTAGGGATGAATGAACACTATCAAAGGAAATTTTGGCAATTACAACTGGTTTTAAAAGAACAAAAGGTTTTCACTAGAAACTATGGAATACTATACTGCAATAACTCCCCAACAGAGTCGCCAATATGTTAAGATTTTTACTTGCCGGGCCTATAAAATGCTTGAATACTTGATGAACTCTGTGACTCCCAATGCATTAAAATTCTGACCCAAGCAAGAGAAAACTCTAATTGATGAGGTATTTTGTAACACTGGGGATACCTATTATCACCTCCTTTTTTGAGATCCACTGACTTAGGCAGGTTTTACCTATGATTGAAAACTGACTTGACAGTATCTTTAGAGTGGATTTTTACTTATGTGTTGAATGCTTTGTTCTTATATGGATAAATAGATAACAATGCAGACAACTATGATTATTCTGAGGAAAATTTTAACAATCCAAATCATTATCTTGATGATGACAAACAACATGATAAGGAATTTCATCCTTCTTTCCTTTTATAATTCTTATGAATTTAGGAGGAGTAACCCATTTAATTTTCTCTTTAAGAAATCAACAAACTCAAATTGTAAACTCTGTGAGTACAATTGATTTTAAATATATGCTCTTTGTGTAAATGTAATTGATTTTGAATAGTTTTAAATATTTGGATGATGATGGATCACTTAACAGGTTCTAGACTAGTGCCTATCCTTGGGCTATAGAATCAAAAGGTATAAATCCACAGAGATAAACAAATAAGAATACTGTAGGATGCCTTACAACCTACATACAACTCAGGTAAAGTGCCTTACAAATTACCCTGTCACTCCCACAATGTTGTATCAAATCCTCAATCACTGATGTACTCTCTGAAACTACTCACAAAATTTAATTCTCCCCTTAGAAGAAACTTGCAAATAATTAGATAGCTACCTTATAGCCAATATGTTTAACATGCCTTAAAAACTAAACATAAAAGAGTACACACAATAAGCAAAGAGACAACAACAATATAGAATAAAGTTGCACTGTATTTTATTCATAAATTTATGCTTTAGTACATATAAAGGCTAAAAGCTCAAAAACACTGACTGAAATCTAGAAGCCTGCCTTACAATTATATTTCATCCTCTTTAAAAATATTACATTTGATCTATTTATGTCTAAAACATCTTGGAATCCTTAAGATAAGGATGCAACAAGCTTCGGATGGTTTAAGAAACCTAACCCTAAATTTGCAGAAAAAACAAAAGAGAAGAGTGACCCAAGCGGTGGAAAGACAAAAGCAGAAAATGAAATATGATTTACTTCTTGTCTTCATATGATCTTCGACACCTTTGGTTTGTGTATTCCCAAGATTGTTTCTAATACTCTTTAATGATGACTAACTTGCCTATTCTCCAAGAAACTGTGTGTCGGATCCTAAAACATTCTTTTATTCCTCAAAAAGTCAATTGTGGTAGCATTCTTCTTTTCTGTCTTTATATGAACTTTGGCACCTTTGTCTGATTATGTTCAGGATAGCATCAAATGTTTGCATTGAGACCAAGTGACCACCATTATAGGCTAACCTACACTTGTCTTTTATGATTTCTAACCTTCCCGTGCTCTTAGATCAGGTGCCAACTGTCCCTTCTTTCACTCTTCATCCAAGACATCAACATCCACTACAACAACCTTCTTTTTCTTTGGCTTTGTCTTCAAGTCCCATGCTGCCACATCATCTTCTGTAGGCCAATTAAAGCTTTGAATGCTTTGTAGTTGTGCTTTTTGCCTCTCCCATCTAAAATCAGTTATGCCTTTGACATCCACTATGAATTTATTGATGTCAGTTTCTTCCTTAAAAGGTTCATCTAAAATCTTATTGTAGCTTTCCATATCTAAATTTGAATCTGAAATAAATGGCTCTTTATTAGGCAGCATGCTGTCAAATTCAATTTTCTAGGCCTCCAAGGCCTTAATCTGATCATCCTCTCCCTTGATTAGAGGAATAAAAAGGTTAAAACTTAATCCCAAGAGGCTGATCTTCGCCTCAATCTGAATTAATTTTCCTTTGAAGAAAGGTAAAGCCACATTTATTTTCTCAATCTCATCCCCCACCTCTGTCACAGTCTCTGGTAGATTTGGCCTATGTGGCTATAAATAAGCCCACTTCTCAAATAGTTGTACCCTAGTTGACCAAGTTGTGACATAAGGATTCAAAATGGAGATATACCATGTCACTTCAACATGTAAAGTAGGTAATTTATTGTATGTATTTAGGATTATATCAGTTTTATCTTTTAGGATATCAATCCTATGCTGAAGTATATTCAACAATGCATTTATGGCAATCTCATTATCCCTTTTAGCCATATCCTCTATTTTTTCTTCTTCTATTTCAACTTTTTCCTCTTTATGTGGAGGCTTCTCTGAGGGTACATATACAACTTCTGGCTTTTCTTGCAATTGTTTGGTCAATTCAGCAATTACCCTCTCTTGTTCATAAATCTTGATTTGACATAATTTTCTGTCCTTAGCCAGGGCACTAGCCTCATCTACTAAAGTTTCACATATTTCAGACAATTGCTTTGTCTTATCCTCATTCAAATGTGCACTAAATTCACTCCTTGAAATTAACACTTCTTCTCTTAGACACAAAAAACTTAGCAAATTTCTCGCTCTGGAATTCTCTGAATGCAAGGTAATTGAAAATAAATGTAATATAGTCCTTTTATGGTAACAATTCATAAAGTACGCAGCTCATAATTGAAAAACCAGTCACTTCTGCCTTCAAGTTTGCATATTGTGTCATTCACAGTAAAAACCCTTATAAAATTTGAACTGAATAACCTTTGATATAATTTGCTCTTTTTTAGACATCTCAGCTAATTTTACCACGTAGTCATTAATTCTCTACATTCCTATTGGCCGATGATTTCAGCAATGTCATGTTAGCAACTATCTTTACTCTTTTTACGCTTTAACTGTCATTTTCGCTATCTGGCGAGCACGGGACTATGCATTGTCTCCTTATCGCTGAACAAATCTCTTAACCTTATTTTCTTTCCAAGACCTGGCGACAACTAGCCTTTTTTCATTTTACTTTAACTGTGGTTCACTTCTAGCGACCTCGCGACTGAAGGAATCCAAATTGCTGAATGAATTTCTTAACTCAGAGTTTATTTAGAGACCTCGCGACCAAAGCCTTAGTCGCCTAATCGCTGAATGAAATTTCATTTTAATATTTCCCCTGGAGACCTGGCGACTATAGTTTAATATGACACTCATTTTCTCAGTCTCTAAGTCACCATAAGAAATTTGACTTAGCCTTTTCATTCGGAGATCACGTGACTACCGTTGATCTTATTTCTTAAGCATCCAATGGTCCCGCCAAGTAGCTGATTATATTATAAGAACCCTAAAAGATCTAGAGACCTGGAGACCAAAGTGAAATTTATACCTTAGTCTCTTAATCGCCAGATAGAATTTCTTCAATTGGAGACCACACGACTGAACCTTCAATCTTATACATTTTGAACACGTGTCTCCTCTTTATTCTTTGTCTCCAGGTCGCTAAATAAACATTAACTTATAAAATCTTATCAGTGACTCTACGACTACCGTTGATCTTATTTTAATACTGTGGTTGTCGCTAAGTCTCTGATCTTTTAACTTAACTCACTTCATATCCAGAGACCTCGCGACTAATTGTTTTCTGACTGATCACTAACCTGATCTAATCTGGAGATTGCGCGACTGTGGAAAATTCAAGTCACCGGACACTTTGCCTTAACCCATGATCTGTTCCATGACACCGCGACCAAAGCCTTTGTCTCCAGGTGGCCACAAAATATTTAAAAGGTAAATATTACTTGGAGACTTCGCGACTAAAAGAAATTGCTAAGTCTCATGACTTTTAAAGGAATATTCTTTTCTCTCAGAGACAACCCGACTAAGGTGAATCGCTAAGTGTCATAATAAAATGGAATATTCATTTAGTATTAAGAGACTAGGCGACTAATCTTAAAAGGTACATGACTTATTACATGACTTAAGCTTCCTAAAGGTAACTCAAAAATATAAACTCGATTAACATTTCTAGGGCTTTTGACATTTTTGCATACTATGAAACTTAAGACATAGGGTTTTCTACCATTTCTCTGGATTTTGACCTAAGAACATGGAACTTTCTTAGGGATTTTGTAATTTCAGACATATTTTCAGCATTTGGGCAACTCACAGTCATGAGGACATCAAAATTGTTAGGGTAAACACCAGAACTGGAAATACAACCAACACCCTCATCATTAGCCTAACCTTAATAAAAATCAAAACTCTAGTAATTAGCCTAACTCCAACCCTACATCCCATCACTATACATAACCCTAATCTTACTATAACCTTCAGCCTAATAGTAACACTAACTATGATACTAACTCTAACTCTAACTGTAACCCTACATCATAACCATAACCGAGACCCTAATCTCACCCTAACCATTAAGATGATATTATCCCTAACCCCTACCCTTGACACTAACTTAAATCCTATTCCCTAATGGTAACCCTAACCCTAAACGTAACTCTAACTATGATACTAACCCTAACTCTTAACCCTACATCCCAAACCCTGCATCTTAACACAAAAAAAGACCTTATTCTTACTGGAACCCTTACCCTAACCTTATCCCTAACCCTAACCCTAACTCTAACATAAACCGTTAACATAATACTACTCCTAACTCTAAATTATACACCCTAACTGTACCTTGATCGTGACTGTAACCCTTAACCCTAACCCTAACCTTACACCACTTACCATGACCCTAATTGTAAACCTAACCCTAACTATTAAGATGATACTAATCCTACCCCTCACCCTACTACCTATTCCTAAACCATACATCCTAACCAAAAAAATGTCCCTAATCTTACCCTAACCGTGACCTTAACTCTATTCTTAACACTAACCCTAACTCTAAGCATAACCACTGACATAATAATACTCCTAAATCTAAATTATACACCATAGACCATACCCATATAATTGTCCCTATTCCTAACCCTAACCCTAACCCTAACCCTAACCATGATACTAATCCTAACTCTAAACCCTAATCATGCATATAATCATTATTTAAACAATAAACACTTATTTTAATCCTAACCATGAATTTAACCCTAACCCTAACTTTAACTTTAAATGCATCTCTATTTTTAAACCTAACTCTCCATCTCATCACTAACCACAACCCTAATCTTACTATAACCTTCAGTCTAATAGTAACACTAACTATGATATGAATTCTAACTCTAATTGTAAACCCTACATCATAACCATATCCAGAACCCTAATCTCACCCTAACCATTGAGATGATACTATCCATAACTCACACCCTTGACCCTAACTATAACCCTATCCCTTGTATCTCTAACTATGATACTAACCCTAACTCTAAACCCTACATCCTAACCCAAAATATTTCCTCTAACTCTAACCCTACATCCCAAACCTTGCATCTTAACCCAAAAATTGATTGTAATCTTACCATAACCCTACCCCTATATATATCCATAACCCTAACCCTAACTCTAACCATCACCATTAACATAATACTACTCCTAACTCTAAGTTGTACATCCTGATTGTACCTTGATTGTGACCCTACACCCCTTACCATGATCCTAATTATAAACCTAACCCTAACCATAAATATGATACCACTCCTACCCCTTACCATACACCTAAACCATAAAACATACCCATACCATTGTCTCGAACCCTAACCATGATAATAATCCTAACTCTAAACCCTAAACCCTAACCTTAAACTTCACCCTACCCATAGCTCTAATTAGACCCTTGAGCCTAATCCTAATGGTGACTATAACCCTTATTCTAACCCTAATTTTATAAATCATAAAATGTCTTGCATGTTGCGTCGTGACTTCTACTAGCTTACATATACCTATATATAATACGCTGAGAGTAATCCTTCTCAAAGCGCCTATTTTCATCAACCATAACCCACACACAAACCTTGCAATTCGATGAAAATAGACACACTCGAGAAGGATTACTCTCAGTGTATTATATATATAGGTATATAAAAGCTAGTATATATTTGCGTCAAGAGGTGTCTATACAACTATAGCACAAGTGGGAATATCAACACAAGAATATGCTGGGAATATGTCGTGTAAATAAAAAAGAAATCGTTGTAGTTATGTTAGTTAATGAATCTGTCTTCTTTCTTCAAATCAATTTAACACTCTATAACCCATATGCAAACAACAAATATTTCTAACAGCAGGATCTAATAACACAACATCATCTAGACCCTCTAAATTTAATACTATAGCTCTCAGATAAGATATTCAATGAATAGTTAAATAAAAACTGCTATAAGCAGAGATTTTACTTTTCACCTGAAAATAATTAAGGTATTTGAAAGCATATTATTAATCAACAAAAAATGACTACCAATTAAAAGATGATTCAACACATAAAATGAAGCCTACAGACTTCAGACTTTCTCATTCACTGAAATATAAATAAAATAGAGTAAACTTTTAACTACTGATAAAATAAAGATGTAGAAGACATTCATCAACCAATCAAGATACCCCAACATAAATCCTCCATAATTTTATAAACACACAGATTTATAAAACGAGATTTTTTCTTTCATTGATTTTCAAATATCCCAACAGATTTCAAAATATATCACATCCAAGAATTACTAAGTCTAATTACTGAACTTCTACTAATTAAAGTCTCGACCCTAACTTAGCCTTTTTCTGGCTATATATAGTCATCGGTATATCATCAAAAAAAATTACAGAACTCCTCAGAGTTGTCCTTTAAAACTGAAAAGAGAAAAACATGCAAGAAAACAAAATCCTCTACATGCGCCAGAATTGACAGGTCACGATCAAGGAGTTGTCGAAGGATTTGGTTGCTCGCCTTGGACATTGGAGGATTGAGCGGCTCGCCATTCTATGTGTGCTTTGCAGAAGCTATCCACAACAGTGTGATAGGGCAGGGCATTGTGCACAACTATCTGCTTCCACAACTTCTTCTCCTTACCTGTACCATTTTTTCTTGTGTGATTCCAAATGATCAACACACAGGCCCAACATGGATTCTACGTTGGCCATCTCATTGAAGTCCGCTACTAACAAAGACTTGTTATCCCTCACCATTGTCATTTATTTTTCAAATTCCTGAGTCAAATCACCCAGTTCCTTTATAGTTTGACCATCTTCTTTGGTGAGAGCTATATTTAGGCATTTCAATTCCTTGCTCATCATCTTGATCAGCTCCTTGAGCTCATTTAGCAGTTTAACCAAACTTTCATGTCCAGACTCTAGCATCGTGTTCCTCCATTCAATACTTTGCATGCCAACATAGAACACTTCATCGTCAAGTCTAGCTACTGGTTTTTCAGCAAGGAAGTTTGTTAAACCAATCTTCTCAACTTCATACATTTCACTCACAATAAGAAACCATTTTCTCTTTTCCTTTTCCCATGCAGTCATGTCCGCCTGCATCTCAGCAATCATTGCATTAACTGTCTCTCTAGTTAGAATCAATTGAAAAATATAATCCCCTATGCCTTGGATGAGAGCCTTAAGCTCTTTCGTGTCCTTCTCATCCTTTAAGGTCCTCTTAATTATATTTTTGGTACATGATTCCAGGTGAGTTACATCTACCTCTCTGGTTCCTTCTCTAAGGTCTATCTTTTCAACAATGTAGTCATCAGCTGTGATATCACTAACAACCTTGTTGCTTTTAGGAATTAAGCGTTCTGCTACCCAATGCCCTCTTATTTCATCTACAGTGATCCTGTATTCTATTTTCATCCTTTTGGGCTTCACTACATTGCCAAGGCACTTTCTTACCATATCTTCTATTGGTAGAGTGATAGGCAGGACATTTCTTTTTTTATTGATAGACGTCTCAAGCCAGCCAAGACTCGAGGATGGGGTTTGCAAGGACATATCTATAACCAGCCAGGAGTCTCCAACATTGGGCTACTGATCCTTTGGGTTGGCTTCCGGCTTCAAGGGAGAATATTGAGGACTCTGATCAACATCCATGTTGTCTAGGTCAATTACTTCCTTCTCTTCAGCTTCCGTGGGACACTATTTCCTAGAGCGCGGAAATCTTATGGACCTCTTAGTAGAGAAATCCTGTTCCTTCGTCTCACTCTTGACTTTAGATGGAGTCTTATTATTTTTAGGCTTCTTAGAACCTACAAGGGGAACAACATCATTAGAAATAGGACTAGGGCTGGCTACTGATTGTTTCTTGTTAACCCAACTAGTGTTACGTTTTCCCCTTTTGGGAGGTCTTTTACTTTCTATCTAGTCTTTTGTCCTAATAATACTACTAAGGGTTTTAATGTGGATATTATATCTCTTTTCTATACCCCAGTCAATTTCAGGTAGAGGTTGATGTTTAACCCTTTTTTCATATTCTGCACTTACTATTTTACCATCTTCCCCTTCTTCTATTCCTGCGATATCTAAATTAATATGCAGTGAAACAATCTCACTTAGTGTGAACCTAGACCATCTTCTTCTGATTACCTGCCGATCATCAACACAATCCTCCCAATAGTCCTCCATCTGTGGAATGTGGTGGAACTCATTCACCTGGCCAAAATGTTGAGCTGTGTAGCCTCTAACATCAAAATATTTCGTAGCTTCAAAAGTCTTCGAATTTAGCTTTTTGAGTTCTAATTCTAATTTTAATGCATCTACAGAGGGTTTACACTAGTAATGTCCTAGCTCAATGGGAAAAGATCTACCTTTTTTTCTCTTTCAGCCTACTGTGTATATGTGCCAATTGGCGACTTACCTTCATAATAACCAGGCTATCAAGGGCATACCTGGGAAGCTTGAAGGGTTCCCCGTCGAATCCACCTATTCTCAAATATGTGAACCTTATGAATTGTATGAAATATCTTCGGTAGATATTCACAAAATCTCTGGCTTCTTTAGACAGTCTTTGTTATGTATCGCCCTTTAGCTCAATAACTAGTCTCCCTGAAAATATTCCATTAAACTTCATGAAACTACTTTTGTATGACTCCTTATGCAAGTGAGGATGCTAATCATAGATCTTTATGCCAGGGATGAGTGTCTTTTTAAAAAGGCCTTTCCATTCCTTATTACATGCAAGAACATAAAAATACTAGGAGACCATGTAGAACCCGTTTCTCCCTGAGTAATTAGCTAGCTAGTGATGAAGCTCATCCGCTATATCCTCTGCCCAGTCAATATATTTATTCCCTCCTAAGGTCACCTAGATATAAAAATACATTCAATCATGCCACAAGTATGCATGTTGATTCCCCTCCAGCCTATTCAGTAGCACTAATAAATCAGCGACCTTAGGCTTGAAATGATCAATGGTAAGAGGCTTTGGTAACCTGGACCCTCCTGCATGTGACTTTAATAGCCAACACTATGCTATTTCACTCCTATATCTCTGCTTTTTCTCAGAAAATATAGTTTGGGAGGTAGCAATTGTCCACGCCTCATAAGTCTCCTTCTCAGCTATACTCGTGGCCTTCAAAATTACGTTTTTGTTATAAAAACAAGAGGGCTTTCGTCTGTCTTTTTTATACATATCTTCTCACTTTTGTAGTGCAGCGCACATTCTACCACTAATTCTGGGCATGGTGTTGATTCCGGGAAGGCGACTGCCTCTGCTAATCCACTCTTAACTACTTTGATCATCATAGAATCAGGGGGGTTCTTGATTTTTTCCCTAATTTCTCTGAAGGTTTGGGAAGGCATGGCAGTGTCTTCACACTTGGGAAGAGAGCATACTAAGCTTGGGGTGCGGCCGGAAATAGGAACATGGGTTTTCATGGTGATGTAAATGATAGCTAAAATAAACCAAAGACTTACAAAAAACAAAGGCAGGTAATTGATTCAAAGCAAAAGCGTAGAAAACTTACTCGACAAAACATCAAAGAGCAGAGCTTTGAGGGGAAATAAATGCGTATAATTATCTGGAATTGTTCTATTGCTTAGGAAGAAGTAGAAGTTTGAGCGACATTACCTCTTTGATTGTAGCGAATAACCATAATTGACAAGGAGAAGCTAAGAGGCAATTTATAACATCTTGCTAAAAAAAGATTGTGGGGATATGCATTTAATGGGGGAGTCAAGCATTATGTCAAATAAATGCAGATGACAAATGAATTAAATGAAAACATCACATCTCAAACTTCACACGATTAAACTGTCTTTATAATGTCACTTCAATGATGATTATCTCTGATTTCCTATACAGGGTTATTCTTTCTCTGCCTACTGTCACATCAATCTCCTCATTATCCATGCTCGCCGATGACGAAGTGGAAACCCTCTTTTGAACTTCGAACCTTGAACTAAGGCATTTCAAAGTTCAAGGTCAACCTGCATGATTATTAAGAAGGACTGCCCTTTGGCGTGCTTTAAAAACAATACAAGTAGCTACAAGACTCACTTTACGGTTGAACTTTGAATTTTGAACTAAGGATAGTTCAATATTTGAGTTCAATGGGAAGGCCAAATTTGCATAACTTGCTACTAACATCACATGGTTTTGAAATATAAGAGAACACACCACTGGGTGATAATGAACTTCAAATTTTGAACTAAAGCAATTCAAAATTCAAGTTCAACATGCTAGGTGTATTTGCAAAGCGTCAAAGGTAGGAAAAACAAGTTTAGAATTTTGACACTTAAATCAATAAATATTTTAGAGGGGATTCTTGCAAAGAAGGCCAATACAAGGAAGCAAAAATGGGTGGTAAAAATAGCTCTAGTTGGGGACAAGGACTCATGAGGACGCAAAATGAACCTGAATGCTCTGGTTTCACAGACTAGGGAGGCAACTTTAGAAAGGGTCGAACCACAAACAAAATAGGAAAGCAAACAAAAAGTAGGAAAAGAACAAAGAAGGAAAGAAAAACACACAAGAACACTATGTACATAGAGGCAAAGACTTATCTACATTTGATACAGCTTAAGGTCTTGACCATTAAAGGTCAGGGGAAAAATAGTTCCATCAAGATGTTCCAAAATAAAAGAATTACCTCCTAGGGCTTTGTTGATCAGAAAAGGTCCCTTCCACAAAGATTCAAATTTTTTATGTGTTCCTTTAGGCTCGCTTCTCTTATCCCAAAGGAGGATTTGATCTCTTTCCATAAAGTTTCTAGGTCTACTCCTTTGATAAAAAAATTTCTTTCCCCGGGCTTGGTGCAAAGCTATACGCTCTACCATTTCTTCTCTCTCTTCTTGAATTTTGTTCAAATACATAATCCTTTTTTCGAGCCCATTCTAGAACACTTGATCTTCATTTACTATCTGTAGCTTTGATGTTGCTAGCCTCAAGGGCAAGGATAATTGTGCCTCCACACCATAGACTAGTTCAAACAGAGTCATCCCAATTGCCCTCTTGGGTGAGGTACGATCAGTCCAGAAAGCTTCAAAGAGCTTCTTATGCCAGTCCGTTGCGCTATCATTTACTAACTTCCTCATAATGGTGATCAAGTTCTTGTTACTTGACTCCGCCCGACCATTCCCTTGGGGATAATAGTTAGATGCATGGGATAAATGGATACCATGATCATAAAAAAACATTTTCAGCTCATGGGAGGAAAAGTTAGTAGCAATTTCAGTGATCAGCTTGTGGGGTATGCCAAACCTGACCAGTATGTAGTTTTTCAGAAAAGCACACACCACCTGAGAAGTAGTCTTTCTAACTTGGACTACCTCGACACACTTGGTGAAGTAGTCGGTCACGGTTAGGATGTGTATGTCTAGCGCTAGAGGGAGGATTGATTGGTCCAACAAAATCCAATCCCCACTGTCTAAAGGGCTCCTCAATTACCACTGGTCTTAGAGGTAAAGCTGCTAGTTGGGGCTTTCCACTAAACAACTTGCATTTTTTATATTTAGCAACCCACTTATACGAATCTCCAAACATCCCGGGCCAATAGTAACATCTCCTAAGGATTTTGAAAGCGGTTACTGTGGAGTAAAAATGACCACCACATGCTTCATCATGAAATTTCTTGATCAATTTCTCTTGTTGCTCCTTATCTACACACCTTAGAAAAGCTCCATCCAACCCTTTTTTGTACAGGATGTCATCTATAATGACATAGGTTGCTGGTTTAAATCTAGGGTTCCTCTTCTCTCTGGGACTCAAGTGCGTTGGGAAATCTCCATAAGTCAAATAATAAGCAACATTAAAGAATCATTAAGCAACATTAAGCAACACAAAGAATTGACTCCTCAACATATCAAAAAGATCATATTTTGCATCTTCTTTCATCATTCTGCATGCAACATGAATAGCTCCACCAGGTACATTGTTCAACCGACTAGACTGGTATACTCTGTATTCCATCACCATTGAATAAAATCTCATTTCCTTGTCTATTATATCCTTGATAGTCATAGCTTGACGATCTTGTTTTGATTTGGTCAAGAAAGTAACCAAATTTGCAGCAACAGTCTATAGAGTTGGTGCCTCAGTGGTCACACAAAATCAAGTAACTCTATTGATTATCTCTTTTGTAATCTTGTGTGGCTTGTCTACCCAAATGAATTAATCATGGACTCTACTCAATAAATATCTTATCCATTCTGGATGAAAATCATCAGGTATCTCAGTCGCATAGGTGAAACCTTTGTTCAAAAGATGCATACGCTCCTCCTTTAATCTTTGGTCATCACACAGATTAAGAAACTCATTGTAGATTTCATCAACTCCAAGTTCTTCCAGCTTGCAGTGGATGAAAGAACGAATGTCTTCGAAGATAGGGAACCCATTGAACCATTCTCATTTTCCTTCAGTGGGTGTAACTTTAATACAAGTCTTGGCTCATCAATGATGTCGACCAAAATACGAGTTTCCATTATGTCAATAATTAGCTCTTTGCAGTGGTACTTATGCAAATTCTTTAGCACACTAGCAATAACATCTAAACTTCACCAATAGGTGATCTTCGACAGTTTCCTTCTCAAACTCTCAATCCATATACACAAATAACTGTTTCTATGGAATGTAATCACATGTTCTTCTGTAAAAATTGATAAAATGTAAAGTAAAAATGAGTTTAATTTCTCATCTTTATAACGTTTGTGAATATAGTCGTTAAACATAACGGTCAAATAGTGCTTTCTACCGATTGTAGCGGTTAAAATGTAACAATCATTAAACGCATGCACAAAAACACTTTATCTTCACTAACCATCAATAACTCACAAATAAACATCTCAAAATGCATATGAATCTTACCGCTCATGAATCTAGGGTATCGGTAAATAATTTGACAAAAGTGCTCCCTTTATGAAAATAATGTTCTTAGTTCACCGATGGATTCTCCACATTTCCTGAACTTGTGGAGTTCTCAGTCAACTCAGGAGAATTCAATTCTCCTTTCCTCACCTATGTCTTCTTCATATCACTTCTGAATTCATCAGCATTAATAGTTTCCGTCACTTCAACATTTTCAAAATTGTTCACCACTTGAGCTCTGGTATACTTTCTTGCTCTGCATGTTCTAGCAAGATGACCAAATTTGTTACTGACATAACATACCATACCTGTTAGATTCTAGGGTCCAACATTGTCTCTGGTTGACCTTAATCTGCAATTCACAGCCACATGGCCATAGTTGTTACAATTAGAATAGGTGACATCTGACCGATTACCTTGATTGATAGGTCTATCACTATTGTAATCATATGACCACTAGTTGTTGATTCTCGCCCTCTACTCACTAGCTCTATGTCCAAACTTGTTGAAATTAAAAAAAATCCATGGAATGGATTAGATCTAGCATTGTAGTTATCAGTTCTACCATGGGAATTTCCTGATCTAGCAGTAGATCCTCTAGGTCTAACATTTGGACCAATAGGTTTAGACCAACATACATTAGTAGTATGACCTTTCTTATGACAATTAAAACATATCGGTCTATACCTTCTCTTGCCAGTGTTATTGTTCACCTTGGGTGTTTATTTTCCTCTTGCATTGATGTCCTTAGTGCTAGATGATTAACCAACTTAAAATTTTGAAAATACTAGACCTTGTTTCTCTCCATTCATCCTCTATCTTCCAAGTTATTCATCAAGTTTAGCAAAACTCTTTCTGAATTTATCCAGAAGATTATTTGCATCTTTCAACTCTTATTTTAGATTTTCATTCTCTTTCCTTATTGCCTCTTTCTCTCTTTCAATATTAGTCTTTTCTTAATTTGTGTCATGTAAGTGTTCTTGCAATATAACAACCTCTTGCTCTCATCTGAATGGTTGAGCCAACCTTTTTGTGAGGGTTTCATCTTTAGCTTTTAGGGCATCTTCAGAATTTTTCTCAACATTCTCAATATCTCTTCTTCCTTCAAGACCTTCAACCCTCTTCGAAGAATGACTCTCAAGCTCTCTTTTTAGATTTGCTACTTCCCTTTTGAGTCCACTTTTTATATCCATCAGATCTGCAAGTACTTCCTCAAGTTCTTCAGACAAATTACCTTCAGACAGTTGTTCAATGTAGTCTTGACTTTCACTCAGTTCCTCAGCAAGCTCTCTTCTTCTAGAAAGGGAATGCCTCAGCTTTTCCTTTAGTTCATTAATAACTTTTCTTGCATCCTCAAAATGCTTCTCATACTTATAGGGATCTTTTCCTCAAGCGGTTAAGCTTAATATCAAGAGGACCAATCGTATGATACCAATTGTTGGAAATCTTAGGTGCTGAGAGGGGGGTGAATCAGTAAAAAAGATTTAACTGAATGTTTGTATTAGGTGGATGTTTATGTCTCTCACTTGGTTGGGAATCACCTTGTTTCTCTTCATGGGTTTCTTCACTTTCAAAAAGAGGGATTTATTGAGAATTTTTCTATGATTATTTCTTTTTACATTTGTTTCATCTCTATTTTGAATTTCCAATTGTTCCATTGTTACTTCTGGTCTTCTTCTACTAGAACTTTGTCTATCAACTTCATTGTGTCTTATTGTTTTTTGTTCTCTTTGATTTTGTGTCATTTTTTCTTGTTGATATCTACGATACTCTCTTTGATATTGTCTTCGATATTGTTTTCAATATTGTCTTTGATATTATGTTCTTTGATTCTCTGATTCAAAGTTCAATCTTGGTCTCACCATAGCTACTATGAAAGAAAGATAAAGTTAGAAACCTAAATAGAGTTTATACATTGAATATCTAACAATATTTTCTTCTTTAGAAGGAATGATTGTTAGATATTGTAGATCACAAGTAATAAAAAATGTAGTATCATATATTGTCATAATCATAAGATTGCATTTACAACAATATGGCAACATTGCCTTCGACCTAAGAAACCTAGAAAATATTTAAGTATATATTAATTTATATAATTGTATATATTTATGTGCCGACATTTTCTTCAACATTAGAATTTAAATATATTAAAAACTTATATATTCATTTCAAAAGCCTATATATTTATTTATAAAATCCTACTTACATCTATATGGATGTATTTCTTTGGAGATAAGGATTAAAATATGTTGAAATATATATATATATATATTAAATTCAAAATTAATATATTTATTAATAATGCATGTCAATTTAGAGATTACATTTTATTATTATGTTTAAATACATATTATACAAGAATATGACGTTTACGAAATGAGAGTGTATAGATTATAACAACAATAAAAACAATGAGAGTGAACAAATTATAACAACTGTAGATACATGGAGACAATGAGATCCAAAATATTATAACAAAATGAAAATGAATACTTTCTAACAATAATGGATACGTAGAGACAATGCGATTAATTTATTGTTATGAAATGCTCTAAAAGGTCATTTTCCGAAAAACAATTTAAATAAGGATAACAAACAACATTTGATCTTGTTAAGTTTTAGAATAGTTGTAAATGTAATAGCACTCTATGTTGTATGTGTTTTCCAAATGCAACAATCTCTCTTTCATTTATATTGAGAATGAGGACATGAGAGACATGTGCCATGTGGGACATGTCTATTCATAATTATGAAATTAATATAATGACAATTGATTATGTAACTATATATATGTACACACACACACATGTAATATATCTGAATCATTATTATATTAATTTCTCCTAATACTATTTTAGATATATATATATATATCTCACATTATATATTCAATAGTCTTATAAGATTTATCTGACAGAAGCTACAAAACATCAACACTCCCTATTAGCTAGGGAGGATAAATGTCAACACTTATATGACACTTGACAACATCAATCATATGATGTAAGCAATAACAACATCATCCTCATGATGTAATCAATAGAAACATAGTCTCAAGATGTGGATTTCCTCCATCGATGATTCTATCCACAAGCTCTCAGGTGGATTGCCTCTATCGTCGATTCTATCCACAAGCTCTCCGGTGGATTGCCTCCATCCGCAATTCTATCCACAAGCTCTCAGGTGAATTGCCTCCATCGATGATTTTATTCACAAGCTCTCACGTGGATTACCTTCATCAGTGATTCTACTCGCAAACTCATGAGCTTTAGAGTAGATTGCCTCCATCAACGATTCTATGGAAATGTTCCCAGGTGGATTGCCTCAATCGGTGATTCTCTCCACAAGCTTTTCAAGATTTAATGTGGATTGTCTCAATTGACAATTATATCCAAAAGTTCTATCTATTATGATCTATTTTAGCCATCAAAAGTGTCTATCACAATAGAAGGTCAAGTTATTGTAAGATCGTCACCTTCCAATAACTTTTACAAATACAAGTGATAATCATTTGGAAGTCGTCACTTCCTCATGATGTACACAGGGGGCAGACCCATTAAAAACATGAAGTCACACACATGACATTCACGATGCATTAGTGTAGAGGGTGAAAACAAGGGATTTCACCTTGAACTTCTCTCACAGAGAAGAACTCATAGAGAGGATATCAATCTATTGATCTTTTCATCCAAGATTGCTTAAGATAAACTGTCAGACTCACTGTGAATATGATATCAATCATCTGAGCTCTTATTTGCACATCAACACCCTTGATAAAACTTTATCCAATGAGGGTCCACATACATCAAATTAGAAAATACCTTCACAGATTATTTGAGAGACATATCCTCTTTGAATCATCTCCCCACTAAGGATGGTTCAAATGGGAATGTAACATTGGTTATTATTCCCCCCACAATGTACAATTCCGACTCTTATATCATTGAACAATTCTGATGTCTTCTTGTGAAATGACTTGATTTCTGCAAGAGAGGTGACACTCTATAATTAATTATTTCTATATAGAAAGAGACACCCTTCCTTGAATACACTCTTCTTTGTTAATTCTTGACCACGATCAAAACAAATTAATATATCTCTTTAATGAAAGCTACTTTAAGGAATTTCACATAGACCCATACACATTCTTTCATAACTTTTGAACTCCACACTTTCTCTCCAATCGCTCCAGTGATATTCTTCCAAAGTTTCTTTTCACCAACATCTCCAAAAATTTAGAAAAATCCAATAATGGATTTGTAAGCTATGGTCCCTCTACTGATACTGTATTTTCTAAGACAGTCACACATTCACCATCATCAAACTACTTTCTTACATTTTCAGTCTGGCTCTGATACCATGTTAATTTTTAGGATAGTTGCAAATGAAATGACACTCTATGTGTTAATTTCTAAGTTTTTATTGATCATTTAGTGTCCACACTTAGTCATTTATCTAGGCAGTCTTGGTCGGCTACCATTGCGACCGAGCTAAACAGTATAGGCCGAGCTGCCCGACAAGTCGTTGTCGATCAGAGCAGATCATATATGCCGAGCTACCCGGCAAGTCCATGCCAAGCAGCAGGAGTCATTAGTGCCGAGCAAGACAGTTTTGATGTGAATATTAGGAATGTCAGTTATTCCTAGGTCAACTATTTTGGGCCGACGTAGTTGAGTATTTAATACTTTCAACAGGATAAATATGCATTTAATAATTTGATGCATTTAATTGTTTGATCCTAATACGTGGCATGTAGCCAATCAGAATATTGGAATGCCTAGGAGGCATAAGCCTTTTATTTTTTATTCTTGATCTAGATCTATTCGTTAGATTCGAAGAGTATAATAAGATTGCTTCTTACCCTAATTTGAGAGAGTGATACAAAGCAAGGAGAGAAGGTGCATACATATATCACAGATGTGTGAAGGGTTGTTTTGACAAGAAGCATAGATCTAGCAGAGTGGAAGAGCAGTGAGCAGTAGAGTAAGACATATCAAATTATAAGATCAGAGAAGACATTGTAAAGATGAGATTAGTTATCAACATCAGAGTGCACATCGAAGGATCAATATTTGAGATATTCTAACAAGTGTATCAGGTGAAAATATCTTAACAATGTGGTTCTAACAGACCTTCTAAATCTCTTAGACGAGTGCTTACTTTACTGTAAGTTGAAATCCTTTTGCAAGGCAGATTGTAATAATTTGTAGCTCTTAACCAGGCAGACTTTTAACCAGGTAGATCACCAGAAGTGATCAAACTTTTGTAGCCCTAACAAGCACACTTTATTGCTGCAGTAGTGAAGAATTTTTGGGTGTCATCCCCACCCCAGTTTTACCTATTTGGGTTTATGGGTTACCAAATTCTGTGTATTGTGTTATCTATTTACTGTCATGGATGCTACTAGATGTTAGATCAATTTCATATATATATATATATATATGTTTGTAAATCAGTTTGTTTCAAAGTTATTAAAGTCTAAGATCTAATTCACCCCCCTCTTAGTATCTTGCTTTCCCATTATTGTATTTCCAACAATTGGTATCAGAGCTCAGTTCTCCCATAAGAAGTTTTAATCAGCTTGAGGGTACAAATCTTGAGATGGAGATTTACAAATTGGGTAAAGTCATTGAGAATCAAAAGATTGACATCCAACTAGCTTTACATCAACTTGAGACAACAAGACAAGAATTAAAGAAGTCCCTGATATCAAGGAAAGATTTGGCCAAACAAATGAATGATACACATTATCATGAAGAAGACACTGCTAATTTATTTCAGAATGGAGACTCTACTGAGAGTGATGTAGCAATTGCAGATCTACTAGAAAAGAACAATGCACTGTGTGAAGAAGTCAGAAATCTGAAAAGAGAACAAGAAACACAAACAGTAAGACTATGTGAGATAATGGAACAAAAGAAGAAAGATGAAGATGCAAAAGCTATGGCTAAAGAAGACAAAAGAATGTTGACTATCAGACTTGATGAAAGAACACATGATGTACAAACGATGACAATCAATCAGGTTGATATGGAAAATCAACTGTTACTTGTGAATCAAGAGATCAGTAGGAAAGACATGGAAATTGTGAATCTGAGATCTGAGAACAGTCAATTGAAGGATGAATTAAGATCTGAGAAAGAATTGAATGAAAGGTTGAACAGACCTAATGAAGCTTTGACTCATTTTGAGAACTTGATGGAAGCATCAAGGAGATCAAAAGATTCTTCTGGATTAGGCCACACTGAACAATAGACATCTACTAAGAAAGGAGAATCATCTAAGATTGGTGAAAGGAGGAATGCAAAGACAAAGAACAACAAACCTGTATGCCACCATTATGGAAAATCTGGACACACAACAAACATCTACCGAAGCATGAATGGTAAGTTCAACCCCAAACCTAACTTTAATGGTTATTGTTTTCACTATGAAAAGTTTGGACATCAAGCACGTGAATGTATGACAAAGGCAAGCAATGCACCTCCCACACCTAGATTCAATGGTAACTATTATAACTCTCAGAAATATAGACACAGAGCACAAGATTGCAAATCTAAGGCTAAACAATAATGGACATCAAAGACACAAGCAAAGTACCAAGGAAAGGTAACACTTACAATTGGGATTAAAACACATGGCATAGTTGTCATTATTGTGGTGAGTATGGACATGTTCCAGAAAACTGCATAAGGACACATTTCAGAGGAAAATCAAAGAGTTGGATGAATGGAAGCTTAGTTTGTGACAATTGTCTGAAAATTGGTCATACTAGGAGAGAGTGCAAGACAAGGGTACATGCTCCTACTATTGATCAGATTAGAGCACAGATGAACCAGACATGGGTAAGGAAAACATAACTGAGTAGCAGTGAAGCTACTGAAGTCGAGGTCACCCAATCCAATGGATCAGGTGATCACACCATCACTATTTAAGCAAACGAGGTATGTAAGGAACTATATTTAAATTTCATATCTTACATCAGTTCCTAACATATACTATGCCAAAGTCCATATCTGCATATGATAAGATGCATCGGGACATATTTTAAAGACAAAGTATTGAGAAAAGTCATCTAAACACTAGAGGTGTTGAGCATTAGTATTATATTGAGACCGAGTTCGTCGAGATGTGTACCAAGCTAGTTTGGATTGCGATCAAGAGATTGTCGGAGCCGGCCGAGGACAGTTGTTTTGCACTCACTCCAATGGACTAAACATTTATTGCAAACCTACTTTCTGACCTTCAAAGCCTATAAAGGAATGAACCGTTCACGATTCTTTTCATCTTGCGATTTGAGATTTCTTGAAGTGTTGAAGCATTGGCGAGCGTGATTTCAGCAGATATTTTTGAAGAATTCCACATCGTGTTGTCGGCCATTAAGCAAAAGTGTGAACTTTGACAACTGTTGAGGTACTCTGTTTCATCTTTGAAACCCTTTACTCTTGAAATCATGGCCGCTAGTTTGTCTGCACCAGCTAAGGGAATGGAGGAGGAATTGAGAGAAATTCAATTGGTGAGTAGCGACACCTGTGTGCCTCCCAACTTTTGAGCCATTCTTGAGAATGCTATCAAGGGTGATCTGACTGGAGCCCTATCTTCAATCCCTCTGAAGGTACTTATGATTCACAACATTAGGGCATGTTACAAGTGTAAAATCAGTGGAGTTGGAGACCACGAGATGAGGGAATCCTACGGGAAATTATGTGAAGACGGGGCCCTAAAACCCGAACACAATCATCTAGACGAGCGAGGGTTAACTCGAGCCCTAGATTTTTTGAGGAATTTCAAGGTTGAATGGATCAAAATTGTTCTTAGCAGGGTACATGATATGAGCATTTGGTTGGAGAATGGACCAGTAAAAATTACCAAGGATATCATACATCGTGTAACTAGTTACCCTACTATCACTGGGAAAAGGACCATGAAATGCCAAAGGAAGACATAGAGAAGGTCACTAAAGCCACCTAGAAAAAAGGGGAATGGCAATTTACACCATCGAAGACTTGGAACTTGATTTTGCAGTAAGGGTTATAGCTCACAAGTTCTATCAGTTGAGCCAACTGGACAGTGTGCCTTGCATTGCAGTCGACCAAGCATAGAAAATACTAAGAAGGATCACACATACAACCTGGCTGAGCTACAGCTAACACAGCTTGTCGAGAACCTTGCATCAATCAGGAAAGCGAAGAATTCTATGTGTAAGTTCGAATCCTTGCTTGTCTGCATATTTTTCTATATTTAGAAGACTTTTCCTACCTTTGGAGACATAGTATGGAAAATAGATAGACCTATCACCCAACATATAAATGTATTGATTCAACAATTAGGTGATAATTTTGATAATATAATGGAAACATACTTTGTGGAGTTTAAGAAAAGTATGAGACTGAGAAGCAGAATTCCTAGTTCATTAGTTGAAAAACATTATGAGGATGTGTGCTTTCTAGTAGACACAGATTACACTTATGTTTAAGTTGTAGTACCTAGGGTATCATGGTTAAGGCCATTACCTTGTGAAGTAAAGATAGATGAAACATCTACAGCCATAACAACTTTACTAGTAGAGGAAATTGGCAATACTATTAAACATTTTGGTAATTATGAAGAAGCCAAGGCCAAAATTTCTATGAACCTTAAGGCTAGCACCATGGAAAGGAAGAGGAAAAAGATTGTCAAGAATCTGAAGAAGATGGTTGGCTTTGCAAGTGATGATGAAGCAGAGGATGCATCTCTAGGCTTAACTACTGGACAAGGAGAGGACATATCTAGTGAAGCAGAAGAAGAAAATGAGTTTGAAGAGGATGTAGTTGTTAAGGGGAAAGGGAAGAAGCCAATGGTTTCCAAGGCAACCAAAGTAAGCAAAGTCAAACCTCAGGCTACCCTTCCTACTGCAAATAGACCAAGGACTAGGGCATCAGTTATTTCACCTCCTGTGGTGAAAACATATGTATACACAAGGAAGAATGTTGCTGAGGGCAGCTCAGGGAAGAAGAAACAAGTCAAAACCAAGGTTGTGCCGAGCATTCCTACCAAAAGATCAAGGAGAAGGAGACTGATCTTGAATGATGAAGAAGATGAGGAGACAGACACTGATGTGCCGAGAAACATACCTACAACATCATTCTTGAACATCCTATATACATTGATGAGGTATGCAAGAATATTAGAAGTTCAACTGGGTTATCTGGATTTTAATTTGTCAAATATGAAAAGCAAAGTATAGAGAATAAGGTCAAGATATAGGAAGCTCTATTAGACATGATGAGCACATTCAAATTGACACTTATAAAGATAGGGAATAGTGTCCCTACAGAACTTTATGATTTCTTATCTGGTAAATGAGAATTTGAATTGATGACTGAAAGGCAAATAAGGGAAGCAACTTTGGCTAGAGTCATCCCAGATTTGATAAAGAAACATAAAGCAAAATTTGTTGAAAAATATAAGCAAAAGTTTGTACCTAAATATAGAGCTTATGCTATTTTGAAGAATGATATTGAAGGAGTAGTAAAACAAAGTACTCAGATTTGGAAAGAGATTTTTGGGTTGTCGGTCCGAAAGAGAAGAAAATAGATGAAGGAACCTCTGAGCAGACCACCACCGAAAAAGAAAAAACAAGGTCTAGACCATCAAAAGAAACAGGCGAAGAGATAACTATAGACTCACCAATGGATAGTCCCATTGACACTACACTAGATGATAATAGCAATGCGGATGCTGAGGATCAGGATGAGCCGGAAAACACAATTATTGAATCGCCTATCAAGGCTACTGAGGCCAATGAAGAGAAAGATGAAGAGAAAAATAAAGAGAAAGGAGCTGAGAAAGAGAAGCCAACAGATCAAGAGGTAAATAATGAAAATTCACCTATTTTAGAGGTTGCTCAGACATTGTTAGAGAACAGAGACAAAATGGAAGAAATTGGAGAGAAGCCTAAAGAACTAGAGGCTATACAAGTGTTGGTAAACCTACCACACTGTACTTCATCTACCCCCACTGGACCCAAAACAGGGAATGTACTTGACGAGTAGGAAATCTTGATTAAGATAAAGGCAACAACTCAATTGCTTACTGACAAAGAAAATTATATCATTGAAACTGAGCCAAATGACAGCTCACCTGAGCCCAAAAGGAGGAAGCTAAATAAGAAGAAGTCACCAGGTCTAAATGTCACATTAGATGAAGTCATTGTGATTCCTAAATGGGATCTTGAGAGTTTGTCATACGAGCATATTCAAACCCTTCAAGAAGTTTTGAAGAGGAAGAAGGGACATGAATAAATGAAGAGAGAACAGAAGCAGAAGCAAGTTTTGCATGATATCAAAGATATTTTTGTAAAAGCTTTTGCTATGGATGATGTAAATGACCAGGCACCTATAATAGAACAACTAGTTCACATTATACAAAAGGTGACTGATGATAATATTGAGGCAAATGACAAACTATTGCAATGGTCTGAGAGAAAGTTCGAGAACAAAGTACTGGAAAAGATATCTAGAGAGATAGCTACAAAATAGGTTGAACTTTCTTCTCTCATTGAAATTTTAGAAGAAGTTGCAAACAATGTATTTTATTTGCACAAGAGACTATGTGATGAATCATTCTTTACAAAAGAAAATCTGCAGTTAATTGATAAATTTCACCAGGATATGAAATCAACTGCAAGTTCACTAAGCATGGATGCTAGCTATAGGTCCATTTATTTCAATAAGTTAACTCATACACAGAGGAGGTTAGACGAGCTTATGGCTAAAGATGGCCAAATCAGGGCCAAATTGATTACGATTCAGGCTAATTTGATACCTCATATGGAGGTTATTCAGAAAGAACTTAAAGCTGCAAGAGAATTGGTAAAGAGAGACTCTCATCTCTCTACTACAGAAAGTTTGGTGATTCTAGCTGCCGAGCTAGAAGTTAAGTTGGAAGTTATGAAGTTAGTTAAAGATAGTTGGGATAATTCATTTGCATTGATTCTATAACTTCATATCAGTTTTTTGGATAAGTACAACATAACCCCTCCATCTATCAGTGACAAAAACAAGGGGGAATCAAGAAAGGAAGGAACAGATGAGCTAAAGGTATAATATTTTTTGCTGAAGGCATGTATATTATGTAGATAATCTATTAAGTATGAAGTATAATAAATGGGGGAGTACTATATCTACTTAAGTATTTTTGTGGATGTAAACGAAATGATAAGTGTTTTTGCCACTAATATTAGAGGGGGAGATTGTTAATCTCTAAGTTTTTGTTGATCATTTAGTGTCCACACTTAGTCATTTATCTAGGCAGTTTTCGTCGGCCACCACTACGGTCAAGTTAAACAGTATAGGCCGAGCTACCCGGCAAGTCATTGCCGAGCAGAGCAGATCATAGATGCCGAGCTACCCGGCAAGTCCATGTCGAGCAATAGGAGTCATTAGTGCCGAGCAAGACAGTTTTGATGTGAATGTTAGGAATGTCAGTTATTCCTAGGTCAACTATTTTGTGCCGATGTAGTTGAGCATTTAATACTTTCAACAGGATAAATATGGATTTAATTATTTGATGCATTTAATTGTTTGATCCTAATACATGGCATGTAGCCAATCAGAATATTGGAATGCCTAGGCAGCATAAGCCTTTTATTTTTTATCGTTGATCTAGATCTATTTGCTAGATTCGAAGAGTATAATAAGATTGCTTCTTACCCTAATTTGAGAGAGTGATACAGAGCACAAAGAGAAGGTGCATACATACATGACAAATGTGTGAATGGTTGTTTTGACAAGAAGCATAGATCTAGCAGAGTGGAAGAGCAGTGAGTAGTAGAGTAAGACAAATCAGATTATAAGATCAGAGAAGACATTGTAAAGAGGAGATTCGTTATCAGCATTAGAGTGCACATCGAAGGATCAATATTTGAGATATTCTAACAAGTGTATCAAGTGAAAATATCTTAACAAAGTGGTTCTAATAGACCTTCTAAATCTCTTAGCCGAGTGCTTACTTTACTGTAAGTTGAAATCCTTTTGCAAGGTAGATTGTAATAATCTGTAGCTCTTAACCGGGCAGACTTTTAACTAGGTAGATCACTAGAAGTGATCAAATATTTTTAGCCCTAACAGGCAAACTTTATTGTTGCAGTAGTGAAGAATTTGTGGGTGTCACCCCCGCCCCAATTTTACCTATTTGGGTTTCTGGGTTACCAAATTCTGTGTATTGTGTTATCTATTTACTGTCATGGATGCTACTAGATGTTAGATCAATTTCATATATATATATATATATATATATATATATATATATATATATATATGTTTGTGGATCAGTTTGTTTTAAAGTGATTAAAGTCTAAGATCTGATTCACCCCCCCTCTCAGTATCTTGCTTTCCCATTATTGTATTTCCAACACTATGTTGTCTTTATTTTTTAAATGCAACAATCTCTCTTTCATTTATATTGAGAATGAGGATAGGAGAAACGTGTCCCTTCATGAGACATGTCTATTCATTATTATGAGATTAATATAATGATAATTGATGATGTAACTACACACACACACACACACGTAATATCTCTGAATCATTATTATATTAGTTTCTCCTAATACCATTTTAGATATATATTTATATATATTATATTTCGCATAATAATATATATATTTTCAATAGTCTCATAGGATTTATATGACATAAGCTACAAAACATCAACAAATCTCTCATATGCAATACAAAACCAATGATACCAAAAACGATGTGATCCCCCTTTGAGAAGTAGTGGATCTCAAATAAAAAACTAATAGTCAAATATTTAATTCTATTGTAGTGATCTTAATTTTCCTCTAATCCATTCTTTCCCTAGACATAAATTGGTATGTGAATACGGTTTTAGAGTACAAGTATTAGGGAAGTAAATTTTGGAGAATTCTTCCCCACTCAGAGGTGAAACAAATCTATCAACTATAATGCCCCTCTACCAACAATCACTATCAAGTGCTTCAACAAAAAATCTATGTGGTATATACTGAGGCATCCTAATGAGTGGTGGAATGAGTCTCATGTATTCTAAAAATATTTCCTCAATGAGGGGTTCTTGACTCCAATCATCTATAATAAAGTGACCATATTCAACATAAAATTATAACTTTTCATAATTATTTACAATTTCAATCACGGTTCCCTCAAACCATGCTCCCTCGAACCTTCATCGTTGCATCTTACCTCCACCTTCATTCCTATGGTGACCTCCATTTTTATGCCTTATGTATGATTACATAAAAAAAACTATTTCAAATTATCAATTAACTATAATTCTAATTAAACATATAATATAATCCCTAATTGTAAGCTTAATTTACAATGGATTCCAAATACCTAACCTAACCGTGATAATGTGTCAAAATGAATATATTCATTTCTAAAACAAACTATTTAAATCACTAAGACAAACTATTAATGTAACAAAGTATTTAAATCACTAAAACAACTTTATTAGCAAAATTAATATTAAAAATCATCCAAATTAATATATTCAAATATCCATTAACATAGTGGCATTGCCTTCCATATTAATACCACTATTTTAAACATTAGTGCACCTATTTTAATATAACGACATTATCTTCCATATTAAAAAAATATTTAAAGTAGTAATAGAGTTTTATTTATATGGCGACATTGTCTTCCATATTGAAATAAAGAGGTATTTAAAACAATAATACTCATTTTATAAAATTCTATGTTGAAATCCCATTTGGGGACATTGCCTTCCAAATAGAATACAACATTCAAAAATAAAATCTAAAAACTAAATTGAATACTAAGAAATAATATGCAGTATTATTAAAACTATAAATGTGCAAGATTTAAAACTAAATTGAAATCACATTTGGCAGCATTGCCTTCCAAATAGAATACAATATTTTAAAAGAAAATCTTAAAATTAAATAAGAAGAAATATTATGAAAACTAAAAAATACTAATGTCAAAACTGAAAAAAAAAAACTTTTGGAAATGCCTTACTTTGAAATTATTTACCTTGAAAACCCTGATGTGTTGAAATCCCTCTTGTGGCACCATGCAGTTGCTCCAAATCATCTGGCTAAATCTGTTTGTAAAACAAAAATGAAAAGGGGAGAGGTTTGTTTTATAATATGATATTCTCTCTTCATATTCTATAACTCATGTTGTTTGTATTCCAGTATTTGAAAAATTAAAATGAAAAGAAATGTTAAAAGACATTTCAAAATTATTATTTTAAAAAAATATTAAAGACTCGAATCTGGGCATTGTAGAGTTTTAAAAAATATACTAAAGGCCTGAAACTGGGCATTGAATAGTTAAAAAAAATTAAAACAATATAATTGGTTTGGGGGGTGTGGGGCCACCACCCCCCATCACGTCCTCCACAACCCACTGTCATGTGGCAGGCTGCGACGGTTCGTAGTCTCCACTATGTCGTTAGTGTATGCTGCATGGTCTGTAGTGCAGCTGTGAGCCGTCATAGCCAGTGAGGGTTTCCCATTACCCACGGGCCCCACGAGGTGTCTCTTCGGCATGGGGATATCCCCGTCGACGGGAATCCTATGTATGGTCCTCTCGAGTGGGTCTCGAGGTCCGTACTATAAAAAAACAATTATTTTTTAAATTTATTTTTAAATTTTTTTAATCTTGTGTCTTGTGGCACTTTGAGATCAATTCGACCTTTTATGACCTTTTTTTATTTTGTTAATAATATCAGAATGTCATTTGACATTTCTTATATAACTATCATCCGATCTTTTTTCTTTACACAAAATATGCCAAGCATATGCTCTGTGTTGTGATTGTATAGAATGCTTCTCAGTGTAAAGAAAAAAGCTTGGACGAAAATTACATAAGAAATACCAAATGACATTCTGATAAAATTAACAAAATAAAAAAAGGCCAAAAAGGCCGAATTGAAATCCATGCGCCACTTGACATAGGAATTAAAACAAATTTAAAAAAAAAAAAATTATTTTTAATAGTGGGGACCTCGGGACCCACCTAACGACACCCTACACAAGATTCCTGTCGACAAGGATTTCCCATGGGTTGTTGGGAACCCCCATTGGCTGCGACAGTTCATAGCTGCAATGCAGTCTATGCAACGTACGCTATCAATTGTAGTGTAGATTGTGAACCATCGTAGCTTGCAACACGACATTGGGGTGTGGGGGAGGTGACGGGGGGTGGTTGCCCCACACCTACCAAACTGATTATATTTTTAAAATTATTTTAAAAAAAACCTTGAATGCCCAGTTTCAGGCTTTTAATATACATATTTTTAAAACTCTTCAATGTCCAAATTTGGGCCTTTGATTTTTTTAAAAATAATGATTTCGAAATGTCTTTTGACATTTCTTTTCATTTTGGTTTTTCAAATACTGAAATACAAACAACCATGAGTTACAGATAATGAGGAGACATCATCAGATTATAAAACAAACCTCTCCCCTTTTCATTTTTGTTTTGCAAAAATATTTAGCTAGACGATTTGAAGTAGCTGCGTAGTGCCACATTAGGGATTTCAACACATCAGAGTTTTCAAGCAAAAGAATTTCAAAGTAAGAAATTTCTATAATTTTTTTTTGTTTTTTGTTTTTTGTTTTGTTTTGTTTTGTTTTTAGTTTAGTTTTTTTTTTTTTTCTAGTTTTGGCATTAGTGTTTTGTAGTTTTTCATAATATTTCTTACTATTTAGTTTTTAGATTCTCTTTGAAATGATGTATTCTATTTGGAAGATAATGCCGCCAAATAGGATTTCAATTTAGTTTTTAAACTTGCACATTTGTAGTTTTTAATAATATTGCATATTATTTTGTAGTATTCAATTTAGTTTTTAGAATTTATTTTTGAATGTTGTATTCTATTTGGAAGACAATGTTGCCATATAAATAAAACTCTATTACTGTTTTAAATAGTTTTTTAATATGGAAGACAATAGGTGTAATAATGTTTAAACTAATTTTTTAATATGGAAGGCAATGCCACCATATTAATGAATAGTTGAATATATTAATTTTGATAATTTTTTATATTAATTTGCTAATCAAGTTGTTTTAGTGATTTAAATATTTTTTTACATTAATAGTTTGTCTTAGTGATTTACATGGTTTACTTTAGAAATGAATATATTTATTTTGACATATTGTCACGGTTAGGTTAGGTATTGGGATACATTAGAAATTAAGCTTACTATTAGGGATTGTATTATATGTCTAATTAGGATTATGATTAATTAATAATTTGAAATGGTTTTCTTGTGTAATCATACATAAGACATAAAAAATGGAGGCCACCATTGGAATGAAGGTGAAGTTAAGCTACGACATAGATGGTTTTGGGGGATCATGGTTTGATGGAACTGTTATTGGAATTGTAAATAATAGTGAAAAGCCAAAATTTTACGTTGGATATGATCACTTTATTATAGATGATTGGAGTAAAGACATTCATAGAAGTCTTTTGAGGCCACAAAAGTAGTTGGGCTCGTAAAAATGGTTTGTGACTCCTTATGAGAGGCATCCATAGCTTGTATGTTATGTTGTAAATTTTTAAACAAACATTAGTCTATAGAAATAATAAGAAGAAAAAGTATAGATAATTTGTGAGAAAAATAAATTAAAATGAATAATGTTTACTAATACATAATAAGACAGAATTAGCGAAGGCACTTAAAATAAGAAATGAGTTGACTTATTGTGATGAAGCGTCAGGAAAATCATTGTAACAACCATAAAAATGATAAACAATGAGGCAATCATGTTACATTGATCATTTCAAACTTTACTTGACAATTAGTGTGTAATAGTGTGTATGAATATGCATAACTTATTTTTATTTAAATTAATGAAAATTGGGTATTGTAATATGATATGCTTTGATTATTGATATACATTGAATCAAATGAGAACATAATTTCAAAACATAATATACTAATTTAATTCTTTCAATAATGAAGGATAATTTTCATATAATGTAGGAGAACAATGAATACTATATTTCTTAAGAGAAACTTGAGAATACATCATTAGAGTTGATTTGAAATCTATCTGATATCTAAACTGCATTTTGAATCTCTTAAATTTAGACGAAGTAGACCATTAAGGTTTGACATGTTTTCTATAGCACCTTCCACATTTACATTTATTTGTAATTCCCTCTTATGTCGTGGTGTTTCTGACACACGTTCTATGGATGTTGAGTTTTCACATTCATCATTTAAGTAAATGTTTGTATTATGTGGATGGTTATATCTCTCACTTGGTTGGGGATCACCTTGTTGTCGTTCACGTATTTCTTCACTTTGAACAAAAGGGAGTTATTTAGAAGTTCATTGACAATTGTTTCTTTGTACATATATTTCATTTTTATTTTTTGACTAAAAGAGGGGTAAAAATATTATTGAAAGCCAAAGAGAACAATACAACAAAGAGCTCTAAGGAGCCATATCCTAAACAACAAGTTGATCCATCTTATGAGATAAATCAGGGGGAAGGAGGCTCTAGTCAACAATATTCCAGCCCTGCCCATGCTCAGAAGCCCATTTAGCTAGGCAGTCAGCAACACCATTCCACTCACGGGGGATATAAGTAAAAGTAACAGAGTCAAGAGACCTGCACAACTGGAGAATTTGCTTAATAACCAAAGTCAGCTGCCAGCAGACTTCAGAAAGCTCTTGTCTATTTAGTAAATTCACAATAACTTGTGAATCAACTTCACAGATAATACTACGCCATCCATGCACGCAACAATGCTCCACAGCCACCAGGATGGCGACGACCTCCATGAGATTGTTGGTATGAACTCCTTTGTGAATAGAAAAATGAAACTGGACAATTCCAAAACTACTGCGCCCAACTCCCCCAATACCAACAAGACCAGGATTCCCCCAGGAGGAGCCATCAGTGTTGATTTTAATAAATCCAGGCAGAGGAGGAGTCCAACGCCCCTCGCGATTAACCCGCTGAAAATGATGTTTAGCTCTACTACCATAGCGGTGGGTAGCTAACAAAGGAGGTCCACCATGGAGAGGAAAGGAGAGGCGAGCGCAAATATCCACCTCTCCAGGATCCAAACCACCCATCCCCTCAAACTTTGTCATAACAGTCTCATGGAGGGAATGAACAATTTTCCCCCATAGGTGCAAGACTCCAACCTTAACATCCAGAAAGATTCTCCTGTTCCTTTCCAGCCAAACATGCCAAAGAATGAAGGAAGGGCCAATTTCCCAAGCACCTTGCAGAAAAGAGGACTTAGAAGGCGGATGCCCCAATCTAACCCAAAACTCAGACAGAGAAGAAACATGCCAGCATGGGCGGCCACACGCAAACCACCAAAAGTGCCAAATCTGCTTGACAAAGGAGCATTGAAAGAAGAGGTGTGAAACTGACTCCTCACCATCACAATAAAGCACACAGATAGAGGGTCCATGAAAGCCACACTTACAAAGATTATCCCAAGTGAGGCAGTGATTGTGAACCACCAACCGGAGGAAAAATTGACACTTGGGCCAAGAGAGAGAGTTCCAAACTTGCTTCCACCAATGCACCTCAACATCGCCGAACAACAGCCTAGTAAGCTTGAAGTACCCTGAAGAGACAGAATACTTACCAGAAGAAGCACCTCCCCAAGCCAGAACATCAGGTTCCTGCAAAGAGCAGCAATCCCTAGAGGCAAGTATCTAACAAAGCTCCCTTTGATCCCGCGCTGAGCCCCTTGGCGGCCAATCAGAAGAATTCTTCCATCTATAACCAACAGTGAGGCCCAGATTGTAGGCCTCTTTGTAATGAGCCACCTTATCCCAGCGAGCATGAAGGAAAGAATCACAGAGAGCCTACAGGTGCGGATGAGAGATAAAAAAAGGAGGATTTCCATTCCAAGAGTCACTCCAGAACAGAGCATCAGAGCCTCTATTACGAATCCAGAAAAAGCGACGCTTCACTAAGTGGGCACATTTCTTGAGGGTAGTCCACACCATAGAGCCGCAACCCTCCAAAGGAAACCTCGAGATATTAGAAGGATCAACTCCAGGGAGATACTTATGCGACAAGATGCAAGCCCAAAGCTGAGACTGGCTGGAGCACCAACGCCAATAAAGTTTGGCAGCAAGAGCTTGGCCACTCAAGATAGTAGAATGAAGACCTAGACCTCCCTCCTTCTTGGGCCTACAGACATTATCCCAATTAATAAGGCTCCATTTAGAATATTGCAGGTTCCCGCTCCAAAGAAATTGTCGAGAAAGGGTGTCAAATGCTTTAAGAAAGTAAACAGGGGCTGCCTGAACCATGCTTCTATAACTAGGAAGAGAGTGAATCACAGATTGGAGGAGAGTCACCCTTCCAGCCGTAGAGAGCCATCTATGAGTTCAATGATTAATCTTATGTCGCAGCTTATCAAGAAGGTTCTACCAAAAGAGCCTGGGTTGTCTTCCCACCACAATAGGGATGCCCATGTAAGTCAGAGGGAGAGACTAAATCTGAAATCAGAGGATATCAACAATCCTTTGCTGAATAGGCCCAGGAGTATTGAAGAAATAAATGGAGGACTTATGGTCATTGATTTTTTGGCCAGAAGTAGCCAAATTAGTATCCAAGGTGATCCTAAAAGCTTCAGCTTCCCGAATCCGAGCTCTACCTGCAAGAGCAGTATCATCCACAAACTTGAGATGAGAAAGATTGGGCAAACCGTTTCCCCATTGTCAGCCTTGTATCACATTTTGGGAAACTTGATATTTAATAAATCTGCCAAGGCCCTCTACCATAATAATAAATAGGTACGAAGAAAGAGGATCCCCTTGTCGAAGACCCTGAGAGGCCCCAAATAACTCAGAGGGCGCACCGTTGAGAAGCACCGAGAAGGAGGGAGAAGTAACACAACTTAGAATCCAACTCACCCATTCCAAACTGAAGCCAAAAGAAAGAAGAGTTTTCCATAAAAAACCCCATTTAACTTTGTCATAGGCCTTAGCCATATCCATCTTGATGAACATAGAACGCTCTTTAGAGACATACATAGAGTGGATGGCTTCAGAGGCAATAACCACTCCATCAAGGATTTGTTTCCTAGCAACAAAACCTCCTTGCTCCTTAGAGATAATCAGGGGGAGCCAAACTTTAAGTCTTTCAGCATTCAACTTAGTAATGACTTTATAGACCACATTACAAAGAGCGATAGGCCGGAAGAAGTCGAGTTGATTAGCCCCTTCTTTTTTTGGAATAAGAACAAGGAAAGTAGCATTCAAAGCTCTGAGCATTTGTT
>MU225823.1:241265-278233 GCA_018584345.1 Thuja plicata | reverse complement strand
TATATATATATGGTTGCATTGGTTTAGATATATAGGAAAAAAATATAATACAAAATATATATATTTATAACAACAATTAAAGACCACGAGAGAAAATTAATTATAACAATCATAGAAACTTGGAGACAATGAGAGCCAAATTATTATAACAACATAAAAATGAATATTTTATAAAAATAATGAATATTAATCTCTTATTTACAATATAAAATCAATTAGATACAACACAATTACGGAGAATGTACAACAATTAGTTAGATATCAACAACAAATACGGAGAATGGACAACAATTACAAGACTGAGAGGCAATATATTGTAATATTAAGATAATCAAAATTCTATAAGAATTGTGGTACATCATGACAATAAAATAGTCTAAAAGACTATTTTGTGAAAAAATGACAAAACATGATCTCTTAATTCGAATACAAAATAATGAAAGCCAAAATGAAATGACTCAAAAGGTCATTTTGTCAAAACTTGACACAACATAATCTTTCAATCCCATTGTGTAGGTCTTCATTGTCCTCTAATTCATTCTTGGGCTGGACGTAAGAGGCAATGTGAATATGCTTTTAAAGTGTGACTATCAGGGAAATATATTTCAAAGAACTCTTCCTGACTCAGTGGTGAAATGAATCTATCAACAATCACCCCCAACCACCAACAATCATTATCTAGAACTTCAAATTCAAACTCGGATGGTATATATTAAGGCAGCCTAATTAAACGTGAAATAAATCGCATATACTCTAAAAATATTTCCTAAAAAAGGGGATCTCTTAGACCATTCGTCGATAGTGAAGTGATCATATCTCACAGAAAACTTTGATTTTTTTATAAAGTTATACAATGTTTAAAACCGTTGCTTCAAACCAAAGCCCCTCGAAGCCCTTCTCATCACAGCTAACTTCTACCTTCATTCCCAAATGTACATCCATTTGTATGTCTTATATATGATTACAAAAAAAAAACCATTTCAATATATAAATTTAAAAATACAATACAATCCATAATAGTAACAAACTATTAAAATACTAACAAAATCAGCCTATTTAAATACTAAAAAATAAAAAAATTAAAGCTAATATTGAAATCAAATAATATAATTTCAATAATTAATTCTATTATTTAGATTAGTACATCTATTATATGGAAAACAAATATTACAATATTAAATTACAAAATTAAGTGTTCTTTAATATGCAACATTGCCTTCCACATTTTAAATTTTTTATAAAATATTACTACACCTATTAATATAGTATTTTGATTCTAATATTAAAACATGATTTAAAATCTATATTAAAGAATCTTTATGAAGATTAAAATCAATATTCATTGATGTACTAATTTTTTTAAAGAAAATTTTATTGTTTAAAACAAAATTCTCTATAGATTTTAAATATAGATTTCACTATAGATTTTAAAATAGATATAGATTTTAATATGGTTTCAGTATAGATTTTCATATAAATTTATTGTATAAATAATTTTAAGATAGTTTCAATGTTTAATATAGATTTTAATCAAATTGCACTATATAGTTTCATTCCTTAGTATAAATTTTAATATTATTTCAATCTTCAAAACATATTTTAATATAGATTATTTTTTTCATATATGTTTTAATATAAATTTGAATATTTTCATTGTTTAACATTTAAATAGTTTGATTGTTTAAAATATAGATTTCTATAGATTTTAATTATAGATTTGAGTGTAGATTTTAAAATAGATATAAATTTTAATATAATTTCAATATTGACTTTCATATAGATTTATTTTATAAATAATTTTTATATAGGTTCATTGTTTAATATAGATTTTAATCAAATTGCACTATATAGTTTCAATCCTTAGTATAGATTTTAATATAATTTCAATTTTCAAGCTAGATTTTAATATTGATTATTTCTTTAATATACGTTTTGATGTACATTTTAAGATTGAAATCAATTTAAAATATAGTTTCAATATTCAATATAGGTTTAATATAGATTAAGTTTTTAATATAGATTCATGACTTTAATTTAGATATATATTTTAAACTAGATATAGGTTTTAAATTATATTTTTTCTTGTAACAAAGTCATGAGAAATAATTTTAAATTTTTCTTTTGTAGACATTATAGATTTTAATATTGATTTTAATCTTCATGGAGATTCTTTACTATAGATTTTAAAATATATGTTCTAATATTAGAGAATCAAAATATAATATTAATAGGTGTAGTACTATTTTTTAAAGAAAATTTAAAACTTGGAGGGCAATGTCGTCATATTAAAAAACACTGAATTTTGTAATTTAATATTGTAATATTTATTTTCCATGTAATAGATGTACTAATGTAAATAATATAATTAATTATTGAAATTACATTATTTGATTTCAATATTAAGTTCAAGTTTTTTATTTTGTTAGTATTTTTATAGTTTAATTTTGTTAGTATTTTAATAGTTTGTTACTATTAGGGATTGTATTTTATCTTATAATTTATATATTGTAACAATTTTTTTTTGTAATCATACATAAGCATACAAAAGGATGTATATTTGAGAATGAAGGTAGAAATTATCTATGATGAGAAGGGCTTCGAGGGGGTTTGGTTTGAAGCAACAATTTAGACATTGTACTACTTTTTGAAAAACTAAAGTTTTTGTGAGATATGATCACTTCATTAGCGACGAATGGTCTAGAAAACCCCTTGTTGAGGAGATATTTTTAGAGTATATGATACCTATTCCACATCTAATTAGGTTGCCTCAATATATACCACTTGGGTTTGTAGTTGAAGTTCTAGATAATGATTATTGGTGGTCGGAGGTGTTTGTTCATAGATTTGTTTCACCACTGAGTCAGAAAATGTTATTTGAAATATATTTCCTTAGTAGTCACACTCTAAAAGCATATTCATGTGCCCTCTTACGTCCGGCGCAAAAAATTATTAGAGGATGATGGAGACCAACATAGTGGAATTGAGAGATTATGTTTTGTCATGTTCTGACAAAATGAGGTTTTGGACCATTTCATTTTGGCTTTCATTATTTTGTATTCAAAATGAGAGATCATGTTTTGTCGTGTTTTCACAAAATGACCTTTTGGACCATTTTATTGTCATGATGTATCCATTATTCTTATAAAAAAGTTGTTATCTTAATGTTACTATATCTTGCCTCTCATTCTCACAATTGTTCTTCATTCTCCTAGTTGTTGTTCATATCTAACTAATGTAGTATTTGACATATAATTATTGTTCATATCTAATATATTTTCCTAATTCTAATGTATATGGTTATGGCCATATACCACTTGGATTTTATGTTGATGCACTCGATAGTGACATTTTTGGTACCATTGGCTTTGTATTGTAAATGAGAGATTAATACTCATTATTTTTATAATATATTCATTTTCATGTTATAATAATGTCTCTCATCGTCTCTAAACTTCTATGATTTTTATAATCAATTTTCTCTCATTGTCTTTAATTATTGTTATAAATATATATATTTTGTATTATATTTTTTCGTATATCTCAAAACCAATGCAACCATTTCTACTTATTTGAAATTTTTAAATATATGTATATATACATATACGATATACAAATGAATATATATGTATATATACAATTATACAAATTAATATTGAACACCCATCATTTTTAAAAAATGCAATATTATTAAATATTAAATGTATGAACTCTATTTACGTTTCTAACTTTACCGTTCTTGGATAGTAGCTATGGCGAGACCAAGATTGAACTTTGAATCAGAGGAGTAATGAAGATAATATCAAAGAGAGTATTGTAGACGTCAACAAGAACAAATGACAAAAAGTCAAACAGAACAATAGAGAATAAGATGCAATGAACTTGATAGATAAATGCCTCGTAGAAGAGAGGCATAAGTAACAATGCAATAATTATAAATTCAAAATAGAGATGAAATAAATGTAGAAAGAAACAATCGTCAACGAACTTCTAAACAAATCATTCCTATTCAAAATGAAGACATACATAAACGACAACAATGTGATCCCCAACCAAGTGAGAGATATAACCATCCACCTAGTATAAACATTCACTTAAATGATTAAAGTGAAAACTCAACATCCATAGAATGTGTGCCAGAAACACCACAACATGGGAGGGAATTACAAATGAATGTAGATGTGGAAGGTGCTATAAGAAACATGCTAAACCTTAATAGTCTGCTTCAATATAAATTTAGGAGATTCCAAATGTAGTCTAGGTATCAGATAAATTTCAAATGTACTGTAATGATGTATTCTCAAGTTTCTCTTAAGAAATATACTATTCATTATTCTCCTAACATTATATGAAAATTGTCCTCCATTATTGTAAAATAATAAATTAATATATTATATTTTTAAATTATGTTCACATTTGGTTCAATGTCTATCAATAATCAATAGCATATCATATTATGATGCCCATTTTTTATTACTTTAAATAAAAATAAATTATGCACATTCATACATAATATTGCACACTACCTATACACTAAAGTTTGAAATGATCAATGTAACATGATTACCTCATTATTTATCATTTATCATGGTTGTTACAATGATTTTGCTAACGTTTTATCATAATAAGTCAACTCATTTCTTATTTTAAGTGTCTTCACTAATTCTAATCTATTATGTATTAGTAAAAATTATTCATTTCAATTTTTTTTCTCACAACTCATCTATACTTTTCTTTTGATTATTTATATATACTAATGCTTTTTTTCAAATTTATAGCATAACATACAAGCTATGGATGCCTTTGATAGAGAGTCACAAATCATTTTTACAAGCCCAACTGCTTCTGTGGCATCAAACAATTTCTACGAAACTGATGTGGACAAATGTGCACGAATAACTGTAGAGTTGTGCACGAATATGATCAAAACTGTTGAGAATTCAATATTATCCATTGACTATATTGAGGAATTGGAAATATTGAAGATGGAAGATATTGCAAAATTTTCATGTGAAACATGTGCAAAAGTAGATGCATTTCCGTCAATGATGAAAGAAGTCTATCGCAATTATTGTTCAAATAAAAGTCGCAATACAGTGCTCACCATTGAAGATTATGTGATGTACAAACATCATTATGGAGAATACTTTTATATATAGTCATATCTTATATTGGCTATGATACTTCTCACTTCATTTGAATAGTTGTAATGAAACTTATATTTTCCCTTTCATCTGTGTAATTTTGATGAACAAAAATCAAAAATTAAATTATTTTCGATATTGAAGTGATGTGTACTACTATACTTGGAATATTTTGCAATCTGTTTTGTTGAACTCTTTATTTGTAGCAACAAATGGCTTTCAAAAATATGTGCCATAAAAATGATGCTTTTAATTACAATGGGCATATGGATTTAGTATGTGAGGCACTCAATTTTCTCTCAAACCCATATGAAAATTCTAACCATAATCCTAATCCTAGCGATAACATTCATTGTGAGTGTAACCACTATTCTAATAATATTAACACAAATTGTAAACTTTAATCAAACCTTAAACCTAATCTTAATCCTAAACTTTATCTCTAACTCAAATATTATACCCTAATGCTAGCGGTAATCCTACTCCTAAACAAGATCATAGCCAAACTATAAAGACAACCCTAACCTAACAATGACATAAACCTAAACCCTTACATTCTAACCTAATTTATTCACTCTTACCCTTAATAAAATCCTAATCATAATCATGATTCCATCCATAATTTAAATCTTAACCCTAACCATCATCCTAATACTAAATCCTAAACCCTAATCCTAATCTTAAAATATTAATCCAATCATAATACAAACTGTGATGTAAACCCTAACCCTAACTATACTCCTATTCATAACCCCTCATCATTAGCCTAACCTTAATAAAAATCAAAACTCTAATAATTAGCCTAACTCCAACCCTACATCCCATTGCTATACATAACCCTAATCTTACTATAACCTTCAGCCTAATAGTAACACTAACTATGATACTAATTCTAACTCTAACTGTAACCCTACATCATAACCATAACCAGGACCCTAATCTCACCCTAACCATTAAGATGATACTATCCCTAACCCCTACCCTTGACCCTAACTTAAATCCTATTCCCTAATGGTAACCCTAACCCTAAACATAACTCTAACTATGATACTAACCCTAACTCTTAACCCTACATCCCAAACCCTGCATCTTAACCAAAAAAATGACCTTATTCTTACTGGAACCCTGACCCTAACCTTATCCCTAACCCTAACCCTAACTCTAACATAAACTGTTAACATAATACTACTCCTAACTCTAAATTATACACCCTAACTGTACCTTGATCGTGACCCTAACCCTTAACCCTAACCCTAACCTTACACCGCTTACCATGACCCTAATTGTAAACCTAACCCTAACCATTAAGATGATACTAATCCTACCCTTAGGTAAAAGCACAAAGTTATGTCACGTTTCAGGACCACTTATCAGCACAGCTAAATTTGAGTATTTCAAAATAAAAATTAATCTTTATCAAACATATGGTCTAGCTAGATTCATTCTAGCTAAGCTAGATAAGTGGCTAAACTTTTTCAATTTGAAATCTCTATTAAATGCATGTTTTCTACCAGTTACCAAAGCAATAAAATTATTTCAGATAATCGATGTTTTATTAACCCCTACTCTTTTTAATGATATTTTTAAAAATATAAAAAATACTCTTTTGTAGAGCTCAGAGTCAAGATTATTTTCATATAAAGTTTATAGTATTTTGATTAGATCTAATATATTATAATTTCAAAATACAACAAGTAGGTATTTTAACATTCGAGAAGATGTTGCTTCAAATAAATACAAAAAATAGTAAATTATATCAAAAAAATTTAAAATTTATATTTAACACTAGAGGAGAGAGTCATCTTCAAGAATATGTAATTTGTTTTCTGAATGGTGTAGATTTGATAGGGGAAATTTGGTGATAGATGAAAATTGTCAATTTCAGATAAGTTCAACTTTGAGCAGTTATAACGGACAAAATATACATTGAAAACAAATCTTTCTTATTTTTTGCACTGGCTATACATTTTATCTATAACATATTTCGAAATCAGAGGAAAACTAGATTATTTACATATACTTGTTTGGTGGGAACTAGACCCCATATTTTCAGCATTTTTCAACACTTGAAAAATGGACTTCAAAAATTAAAAAATTATGTCAATTCTTATTAAAAAAAAATTTAAAAAATTATAGGCATAAACATCATCCATTTTTACACATTTCATCAGTTTACATCATCCTCAAATTCTAAATACAAATGCCACTTTTTATGTCGTTAAAGTTGAACAGTTTGCATGTTATGGTCATTTTCCTTTATAAAAGTGTGACACAGGTTTGTACTTTTAGCCCCCTCACCCTACTCCCTATTCCTAAACCATACACCCTAACCAAAAAAATGTCCCTAATTTTACCCTAACCATGACCTTAACTCTACTCTTAACACTAACCCTAACTCTAACCATAACCACTAACATAATAATACTCCTAAATCTAAATTGTACACCATAGACCATACCCATATAATTATCCCTATTCCTAACCCTAACCCTAACCCTAACCCTAACCATGATACTAATCCTAACTCTAAACCCTAATCATGCATATAATCATTATTTAAACAATAAACACTCATTTTAATCCTAACCATGAATTTAACTCTAACCCTAACTTTAACTTTAAATGTATCTCTATTTTTAAACCTAACCCTAACTTTAACTTTAAATGCATCTCTATTTTTAAACCTAACCCTCCATCTCATCACTAACCACAACCCTAATCTTACTATAACCTTCAGTCTAATAGTAACACTAACTATGATATGAATTCTAACTCTAATTGTAAACCCTACATCGTAACCGTATCAAGAACCCTAATCTCTCCCTAACCATTGAGATGATACTATCCATAACTCACACCCTTGACCCTAACTATAACCCTATCCCTTGTATCTCTAACTATGATACTAACCCTAACTCTAAACCCTACATCCTAACCCAAAATATTTCCTCTAACTCTAACCCTACATCCCAAACCCTGCATCTTAACACAAAAATTGATTGTAATCTTACCGTAACCCTACCCCTATATATATTCCTAACCCTAACCCTAACTCTAACCATCACCATTAACATAATACTACTCCTAAATCTAAGTTGTACATCCTGATTATACCTTCATCGTGACGCTACACCCCTTACCATGATCCTAACTATAAACCTAACCCTAACCATAAAGATGATAACAATCCTACCCCTCACCCTACACCTAAACCATAAAACATACCCATGCCATTGTCCCTGACCCTAACCCTAACACTAACCATGATAGTAATCCTAACTCTAAACCCTAAACCCTAACCATAAACTTCACCCTGCCCATAGCTCTAATTAGACCCTTGAGCCTAATCCTAATGGTGACTATAACCCTTATTCTAACCCTAATTTTATATATCATAAAATGTCTTCCATGTTGTGTCGCGACTGCTACTAGCTTATATATACCTATATATAATGCGCCGAGAGTAATCCTTCTCAAAGCGCCTATTTTCATCAAAAATAACCCACACAAACCTTGCAATTCGATGAAAATAGGCACACTCGAGAAGGATTACTCTTGGTGTATTATATATATATATATATATATATGTATATATAAGCTAGTATATATTTACGTCAAGAGGTGTCTATACAACTATATCACAAGTGGGTATATCAAAACAAGAATATGCTGGAAATATGTCGTGTAAATAAAAAAGAAATCGTTGTAGTTATGTTAGGTAATGAATTTGTCTTCTTCCTTCAAATCAATTTAACACTTTATAACCCATATGAAAACAACAAACATTTCTAACAGCAGGATTAACTGTCTTATGAATGAATTAGTAAATGAATTCTACCCAGAATTAAGCAACAGACATGACAGAATTATCAAGGATATTCTGCAAATGAAATGTTGTGATTTAAAAGATTTCTTTGAATATTTAAGCAATTTCAGAAAACTCTTGTACCAATTAACCAGTGAAGAACAGGTCAATATGGAAAAACCAAATATCTTGAAGGATTGCCCTATAATATTTCTGATAAGGTGATGTCTTATCTTGATCTTCATTCTCTTACACTCCAGGAATGTCCTATTTCTGATTTGATCCAATTTGCTAAGGACCAAATTTTATAGTTTATTGATAACTGTAAATACCAACAGAAATTCACCAAACATGAAGCACAGCGCATTGCCCCTGCTTTCCTTGATACCTATGGATGCAATCCATTTACTAAAACTCAACGCCGTGTATCCTAACGCCATAAAAAGCATCAGAAGCTTTGCTTTCAACCCCGCACATTTCCTCGTTGCAAGTCCTATGCTCCCAAGAATCGATTTTTGCGTAAGCGACAAAATCCTCGCCCACAGTCCAATCAGATCATTTGCTATATCTGTAATAAACCTGGCCATAAAGCCCTTGATTGTCATTGTAAAAATAAATCTGTCAAAGCTGTTTACTCCAATCCAACCGCAGCAGCGTGGTGGGATGTCGTAGATGAAGAAGAAGATCTGTATATGCAAGATAACATTTTGAGCCTGTTATTGAAGAGTCTGAAGTATCTGATGAAGATGACGCTCTCTTAGAAGATCTTGCTACTACTTTACAAGAAGCAAAACAAAAACTCCTTGAAGAAGATGAAGAGGATCTGCCTACCTTGATGATGAACCATACTAACAGAGAAAGAAGCTGACAGAATACTTGGAGACAAAATGATTGGCGCAACAGGCATAATAGAGGAGGAAGAAGGTACAAATGGCAAGATGATGATGATGAATATGAACCTAGGTATAATCCCAGTATGACCAGAGGATCATCATCAAGACCTCCCACTATGTCTTATCAACTACCATTCCAGAAAGAACCTGACTTGGAGGAATTTACTCAAGGATTTTGAGATTTCAATCTTTACCAAACAACAGAGCCTATAGAACAGGTATGCCAGCAATCACATGTATTTAATCTTGTTTCTATAGAAACAAAAGATAGGAAATTCTTTAAGAATATAGCTCCGCAAAATCCTGATCCCATTATCCAAGCTCTGTCTACTTATCATAATAATACTTCTCCAATCTTCAAACCAACAACATCTGTTAAAATACAAGATTTAGGAGAATCCTCTTATTCTAGCCTAAATCATCATCAGTTTTTAGATAGAATACATGAAGAATATTCTGATGAACAAGAAATTGATATTCCTGATATTCTTGATCCTAATACAGCCAGGATGGTAATGACAGTTCTACCAGAACCAACCCCCAAGCTTGAACCTCACTATTTAGTACATCTTCTTACTGGAAAGTTTTCACAGTATATTAGTGTAATCCTCAATGGCAAGGCATATGATGCCCAGATAGATACTGGTTCCTCCCTATCCTTCCGTAAACAACAAGTCTTAGACAATTGGCAACAGTTAACAGAAAAAACTGTTTATACTGCTTGTGATGTATAAGGAAATGAGTTTAGATGTGACAAGTACCGTCACCAACAAACTGTACAGGTCGAAGGGAAAAAATTTTAAATGTGACTTCTTTGCCATGCAACAAATTCCAGTAGATGTACTGCTTGGAGGAAATTTCATAGATCGATATACTCCATATGGATGCACAACAAAGAGTATTATGTTTACTCTCCAAGGAGAAAAAATAAGTACTCCTAGATTGATCTATGCTTCAAAAAAATATCCAGCAGTAAATAGAATCCAGATTGCTGAACCACTTGCAGATTTAAAAGCTGCCATTATACAAAATATTTGCTCTAAAGATCCTCAAAAGTTTTGGGACAGAGAAATGCCAGAAATGGAGATTAAGATCCAGCCAGATGCTAAGATGAAAAGTGGAAAGAAGGTCCCTATACCAGTGCATGACTATGAAGATATGAAGCTTGCAGTCAAAGAATTAAAGAAAGGGAAGTATATTGTAAACTCTCAATCTGATTATAATTGTTATGCTTTCATGGTAAATAAAGAATCAGAAAAGAAGAGAAAAAACAAAAGAATGGTAATTAATTATAAACCATTAAATGCTATTACCATTCCATTCCCTTATCCAATTCCAGATAAATCATATATGTTAGAAAAGGTTGCTAACTCTAAGATCTTCTCACAATTTTACTGTAAATCAAGATTCTATTAGATACAAGTCAAAAAAGAAGATCAACATAAAATAGCATTCAGTTGTCCTTTTGGACATTTTAAATGGATTGTCATGTCATTTGGACTGATGAATACTTTGTCATACTTTCAAGAAAGGATGGACAAAATCTTCAGTGGTTGTGAAGATTTCCTTTGTGTTTACATCGATGATATCTTAATTTTTAGTCGCAATATTGATGAGCATAGAACTCATCTAGATGCTTTTTATAAACTTTGTTTAAAATTGGGGATTGTTCTGTGACTGTCCAAAATACAATGGTGCTCAGACTCTTGTAAATTTTTGGGAACGATTGTAAAGTCTGGAAAACTCGAAGTCTAGCCTCATATTAAGGATAAAATCCTTGAATTTCAGCCTCCTCTGACCACTAAGGAGCTACAAGGATTTTTAGGTATGTTAAATTATGTCAATAATTTATATCCTGATGCAGGTTTTGATCGTGATCCACTACAACAACTTCTAACCAAAAGGAAACCACAATGGACTTCTATCCATGATGATGTCGTTAAAATAATTCAGAAGAAAATCCAGAATCTTCCCACATTGCATGTTCCTACCACACAAGATTTTATCTTATACACTGATGCATCTGATAATGCATGGGGAGGATACTTATGCTTCCTAAAAGAAAATAAAGAATATATTGTTGAATATGCTAGTGGAGTATTTTCAGCTAATGTCAAGAAATGGATTTCCTCTGATAAGGAAATATATGGTGTAATTAACTGTTTAAAAAAGTTTGCTCTTAAGCTGATGCATCTCCCAAAGTTTTTAATAAAGACTGATTGTACAAGGTTTCTCACCTTTAAAGAAAAGGATCATGGTCGAAAGGACGGAAGAGGAAAATATCTCCGATGGCAGGCATATTTAAAACAGTATAATTATGAAGCTATACATATCCCAGGAAAAGAAAATACAGTTGCAGACTATCTTAGCAGGCAATTTCTTGGAGTCTTCATGATTAATCCTTTAGACCCTCCATATCCAGGATTTCATCTGGACAAAGAATTTAATGTATATTTTAGTTCTCTACATGAAATAGCTCAGAGGAACTATTTACTCCGAGGTATCGATAACATATTTTGCCACTATGCAAACTATGCAATTGATACCTTAGTCAATCTGGGAAGCATCACACAACCAGTGTACCTGAATGATGACAATGGGGAAATCACTATCCTGAGGATGCAGACAGATCACCAATATCTACTTTTCCTTGATCTTATCCGAAAACCATTCTTCACATGGCATATCACATGCGAAGCCCCACATACTGGCCAAGTAATTGATTTCTTCCGATATGCGGGACCCGACAAGGTTAATCCAAAACATCATCTCAATCTGGAAATTTGTATCCGTGTCATCACCAAACTCAGACTTAAGTGGGAATCTTACTTTTCTTCCCACCTAATGCACGATGATTACAAGCATGATTGGAATATCCATCATCGCTTCACTTTATTGGCAAAGTGGAAACCACTCACATGGGAAGCCATATTCGATCACGGAGAATTGACTCCTCCACTTCCCTCACCGGCTGCTAGCTCATCCTCCGGAAGTGCGGACAGCTATTAATGAGAATATTTGTACAGGTTGTCACTGTCATATTGACATACCGCCTTTAATTGGTTTACCCTGTTACTAAGTTCCCGGTCACTCGCTACCGGCTAAAGAATTATAAATAAGCCTCTTGCGGAAGCATTGAGGGGCATCGAGTTCATAAGCTTTTAGAATCTTAAGTCTAGGATCTTAGGAATACAAGTAGAGAATATGCTCTTCTCTTTCTAGGAGAATCAGAAATCAGACCTTGTAATGTCTAGTGAAGCCGAGTCTTGTAAACAGTTAATAGTTAGCTTTAGTATCCTAATATTCATATGTATCTGTATTGGATTGTAAATGTTTTTCTGCCATTAATAGAAAGAAGTCGTATCTATTCGGCCAACAGCCTCCGTCGTTAGTTCTCCCTAAGTCGCTGGGTCTCGTTAGACTACTGTGGTATCAGAGCCAAGTCTTCATTAGTAAGTATTCATATCTGCCCATTTCTAGTCACAAGTTGAGATAAAAACTAAGTACGAAGAGTTCATCTCTATAGGGTTACACTTCGGTGTTTGGATTTGAGACCCCTTTTATCAAATACCTTTTTTATCAACCAATTCAGTCATCTAATTCTCTCCTGTAAAACCCCTGTAAGTATCTTAGTTTATCCTTTATCTCACTTGCAAAAGAAAATGGTTGAGTTCCACAGATCTGCTACCCAGGATGGAGTCGAAAGGTTCAATGAAGCATATATGGAAGGCTTTTATGAAGCTCCGGAGATACAACCTACCAGCGGAGATCTCACTGTTGATGAAATCTCAGATATAAAGACAGATGGGAAGACATTAACTAGACAAGTAAGTACGTATACACCCCTGAGTTAAAAGCCAATAGTGTGTATAAGAAAAGTACTTATAAGCCAAGCATGTTGAAAAATTTCTTATCTAAATCTACTTTTAAGCCTTTTGTTATCCCTCGCATGAGGATAGTTGAGCTAACATTAGAATATGACCCTGCTCAAACATTCCAGACCAAAATGCTATCTATATTCCCTCCTGAGGAAATTGAATATATTAGAAATCATCAGGATGTCAACTTTATACATTTTGGAGCAATACAAGTTAATATTGGGTCTTTAATTACTGAAAACATACGCCCTGTATGTTATTTAGCTCGATGTGATAGAAGGCAAGTAGAATACAATCATGCTTGTCAAATCTCTAGTTTATCTAGAATGTCCAAAAACAATGTGTGTTTTACCTATTATCCAAACCTCACAGTAGCATCCAGAGATAAGTCTATTCCTGAAGTCAAGTATGGATCATTAAACTGTTGGGGATTATTCAGTTCCTTGTATGGAATGAAGATGTTTGGTGCTTTTAAATATGCCTCAGTAACAATCCAAGTCTTGTATAGTATGACAAATACTAATAACCCTGCTATTCTAGATAATCTACCTTATGCCAGAACACTGAATGGAGAAGTTCAGTTACAAAAAGGACATGTTAACATTGTAGAAATCCCAGCAAGATGGAGATTAGATTGGATGAATCACGTAGCACCCAAACTACTAGAAGTAACCAAAAAAGTACATCATGTTACAAATAACCAAGTATCCTACCTAGATCCTTGTCCACCAGGACAATAAACCCATTTCTTGATAATTACAGTGATGCCCGTTCCTCTTTTAGCTCTACTGGAAGTACGTCTAGTCGTAAAAAGGCTCAACTCTTTGTTGAAGTTGAAGAAGAAGCACCCCTGAATACTGGTCCTCAGATTCCTGAACTAGTACAAGAAAAAACCAGAAAGGGAAAAGAAAAGACTACAAATAATCCATTTGTTCACATGATCAACTCATTACCTAGAGCAGAAACTCTAAAATGGTATAAGGAATAGGAAGCAACATACTATCAAGATGGTAGATGGCCACCTTTGAAAGGTCAGTTCAAAAATGAAGATGGTGTAGTTTCAATATTTCAATATGCTTTTCAGGCAAAGACCTCTGAAGAAAAGGAACCCTCTGAAGAATTTAAACAACGAAATTTTGTATCAAAATTTTGTGATCATCTCCAACAAAACATAGATGATCTATGTGTAGATGTAATCTCTGTAAAAAATTCAATAGCTATTGTAAATTCAAATGTACAAAAGCTAGGAAATATTGTGGTAGAAAACCATACGGGAATTACAGAAGTCAAAGATACTCTGAGTAAGATAAAATTACAGTCTGAACAATTGCTAAACAATCTGCATAAAAATGGAGACAGTTTGCAAACTGTTATCAATCATGTAGAGCATACAGGTCACAATCATGATGCTCTTGTAAGCAGATTCACTACTATAGACCACTCTATACAAGATCTATCCACCTCTCTAGACCGGTTAGTCAATAAAGAAAAACAGTCTTCTCAGACAGCCCTGGTTATCCCCGCTTCTCTTCAAGCTCCTGAAAAACGTTCTCGAAGAGATCATCTTCTGATGATGAGAACAAGCTGCAATATTCAACCATGGTATTTAGACATAGACAATGATACAGATCCAAAACAGAAAATACAAAGTTGGATAAATACTTTTTTGATCATTGGTACTTTGTCTAGAACAAATGATGAGAATACTTGTAAATTTGCAGTCAATTATTCATGGGGAATTGTCCGTGCATGGTGGAATAGTAAAAGCATACCAGAAAAGGATGCTAAGGTATACCTAAAATATGTTACACAAACTATAGTAGATCCAACTACTGGCCAGACTATCGAACAACAAATACAGTTAGTTCCTATTAACTGTCTTATGAATGAATTAGTAAATGAATTCTGTCCAGAATTAATCAATAGACATGACAGAATTATCAAGGATATTCTGCAAATGAAATGCTATGATTTAAAAGATTTCTTTGAATATTCAAGCAATTTCAGAAAACTCCTATACCAATTAACTAGTGAAGAACAGGTCAATATGGAAAAAACCAAATATCTTGAAGGATTGCCCTATAATATTTCTGATAAGGTGATGTCTTATCTTGATCTTCATTCTCTTACACTCCAGGAATGTCCTATTTCTGATTTGATCCAATTTGCTAAGGACCAAATTTTACAGTTTATTGATAACTGTAAATACCGACAGAAATTCACCAAACATGAAGCATAGCGCATTTCCCCTGCTTTCCTTGATACCTATGGATGCAATCCATTTACTAAAACTCAACACCATGTAACCAAACGCCATAAAAATCATCAGAAACTTTGCTTTGAACCCCGCACATTTCCTAGCCGCATGTCCTATCCTCCCAAGAATCGCTTTTTGCGTAAGCGACAAAATCCTCGCCCACAGTCCAATCAGATCATTTGCTATATCTGCAATAAACCTGGCCATAAAGCCCCTGATTGTCATTGCAAAAATAAATTTGTCAAAGCCCTTTACTCCAATCCAACAACCGCAGTGTGGTGGGATGTCATAGATGAAGAAGAAGATCTGTATATGCAAGATAATATTTTTGAGCATGTTATTGAAGAATCTGAAGTATCTGATGAAGATGACGCTCTCTTAGAAGATATTGCTACTACTTTACAAGAAGCAGAACAACAGCTCCTTGAAGAGGATGAAGAGGATTCCCCATAAATAATTGACTGCAAATTTACAAGTATTCTCATCATTTGTTCCAGACAAAGTACCAATGATCAAAAAAGTATTTATCCAACTTTCTATTTTCTCTTTTAGATCTGTATCATTGTCTATGTCTACATACCATGGTTGAATATTGCAGCTTGTTCTCATCATCAGAACATGATCTCTTCGAGAATAATAACACAACATCATCTAAACCCTATAAATTTAACAGTATAGCTCCCAAATAAGATATTTAATGAATACTTAAATAAAAACTGCTATAAGCACAAATTTTACTTTTCATATGAAAGTGATTAAGGTATTTGAAATTATATCATTTATCAACATAAAATGACTGCCAATTAGAAGATGATTCAACACATAAAATGAAGCCTATAGACTTTAGACTTTCTCATTCACTGAAATATAAATAAAACAGAGTAAAATTTTAACTACTGATAAAATAAAGATCTACAAGACATTCATCAACCAATCTCAATACCCCAACAGAGATCCTCCATAATATTATAAACACACAGATTCATAAAACGAGAGTTTTTCTTTCATTGATTTTCAAATATCCCAACAGATTTCAAAATATATCACATCCAAAAATTACTAAGTCTAATTATTGAACTTCTACTAATTAAAGTCTTGACGCTAACTCAGCCTTTTTCTGGATATATATAGTCATCGGTATATCATCAAAAAATATTACAGAACTCCTCGGAGTTGTCCTTTAAAACTGTTTTTAAAATTGAAAAGACAAAAACATGCAAGAAAACGAAATCCTCTACATGCACCGGAACTGACGGGTCACGATCAAGGAGTCGTCAAAGGATTTGGCTGCTTGCCTTGGACATTGGAGGATTGAGCGGCTCACCATTCCATGTGTGCTTTGGAGAAGCTATCCACGATAGTGTGATAAGGTAGGGCAATGTGCACAACTATCTGCTTCCACAACTTCTTCTTCTTCTTCTTCTTTTTCTTCTGCTTCCACAACTATCAATTGACAAATATAATCCCCTATGCCTTGGATGAGAGCCTTAAGCTCTTTCTTGTCCTTCTCATCCTTTAACGTCCTCTTAATTATCTTTTTGGTAGATGATTCCAGGTGAGTAACATCTACCTCTCTGGTTCCTTCTCCGAGGTCTATCTTTTCAACAATGTAGTCATCAGCTGTGATATCACTAACAACCTTGTTGCTTTTAGGAGTCAGGTGTTCTGCTACCCAATGCCCTATTATTTCATCTATAGTGATCCTAGATTCTATTTTCATCCTTTTGGGCTTCACTACAGTGCCAAGGCACTCTCTTACCATATCTTCTACCGGTAGAGTGATAGGCAGGACATTTCTTTTTTTTTTGATAGACGTCTCAAGCCAGCTCTATAACCAGTCAGGAGTCTCGAACATTGGTCTTCAAGGGAGAATGTTGAGGACTCTGAGCAACATCCATGATCTCTAGTTCAATTACCTCATTCTATTCAACTTCCGCGGGACTCTGTTTTCTAGAGCATGAAATTCTTATGGACCTCTTAGTAGAGAAATCTTGTTCCTTTGTCTCACTCTTGAATTTATATGGAGCCTTATTCTTTTTAGGCTTCTTAGAACCTACAAGGGGAACAACATCATTAGAAATAGGACTAGGGCTGGCTACTGATTATTTCTTGTTAACTCCTCTAGTGTTACGTTTTCGCTTTTTGGGAGGTCTTTTACTTTCTATATAGTCTTTTGTCCTATTAATATTAGTAAGGGTTTTAATGTGGATATTATCTCTCTTTTCTATAATCCAGTCAATTTCAGGAAGAGGTTGATGTTTAACCCTCTTTTCATATTCTGCACTTACTATTTTACCATCTTCCCCTTCTATTCCTGCGATATCTAAATCAATATGCAGTGAAACAATCTCACTGAGTGTGAACCTTGACCATCTTCTTCTGATTACCTACCGATCATCAGCACAATCCTCCCAATAGTCCTCCATCTATGGAATGTGGTAGAACTCATTCACCGGGCCAAAATGTTGAGCTGCATAGCCTCTCATAGCAAAATCTTTCCTAGCTTCAAAAGTCTTTGAATTTAGCTTTTTGAGTTCTAATTCTAATTTTAATGCATCTATAGAGGTTTTACACGTGTAATGTCCTAGCTCAATGGGAAAACAGGACTTAGCTCTACCTTTTTTTTTCTCTTTCAGCCTACTGTGTATATGTGTCAATTGGCGACTTACCTTCATAATAACTAGGCTATCAAGGGCATACCTAGGAAGCTTGAAGGGTTCCCTGTCAAATCCACCTATTCAAAAATATGTGAACCTTATGAATTGTATGAAATAGCTTCGGTAGATGTTCACAAAATCTTTGGCTTCTTTAGATAGTCTTTGTTATGTATCGCCCTTTAGCTCAATAACTAGCCTCCCCAAAAATATGCCATTAAACTTCATGAAACTACTTGTGTGTGACTCCTTATACAAGTGAGGATGCTAATCATAGATCTTTATGCCAAGGATGAGTGTCTTTTTAAAAAGGCCTTTCCATTCCTTATTACATGCAAGAACATAAAAAAAGTAGGAGACCATGTAGAAACCGTTTCTCCCTGAGTAATTAACTAGCTGGTGACGAAGCTCATCCCCTACATCCTCTACCCAGTCAATATATTTCTCCCTCATAAGGTCACCTAGATATAAAAATACATTCAATCATACCACAAGTATGCATGTTGATTCCCCTTCAGTCTATTCAGTAGCACTAATAAATCTGCGACCTTAGGCTTGAAATGATCAATGGTAAGAGGCTTTGGTAACCTGTACCCTCCCACATGTGACTTTAATAACCAACACTATGCTATTTCACTCCTGTATCTGTTCTTTTTCTCAGAAAATATAGTTTGGGAGGTAGCTATTGTCCATGCCTCATATGGCTCCTTCTCAGGTATACCCATGGCCTTCAGAATTATTTTTTTGTTATAAAAACAAGAGGCCTTTCATCTGTCTTTTTTATACATCTCTTCTCACTTTTGTAGTGCAGCGCACTTTCTACCACTAATTCTGGGAATGGTGTTGATTCTAGGAAGGCAACTGCCTTTGCTAACCCACTCTCAACTACTTTGATCATCATAGAATCAGGGAGATTCTTGATTTTTTCCATAATTTCTCTGAAGGTTTTGGAAGGCATGGCAGTGTCTTCGCACTTGGGAAGAGAGCATACTAAGCTTGGGGTGTGGCCTGAAATAGGACCATGGGTTTCCATGCTTATGTAAATGACGGATAAAATAAACCAAAGACTTACAGAAAACAAAGGCAGGTATTTGATTCAAAGCAAAAGCGTAGAAAACTTAATCGAAAAAACATCAAAGAGCATAGCTTTGAGGGGAAATAATTGTCTGCAATTATCTGGAATTGTTCTACTTCTTAGGAAGAAGTTGTCTGAGTGGCATTACCTCTTGGAGTGTGGCGAATAACCATAATTGACAAGGAGAAGCTAAGAGGCAATTTATAACATCTTGCTAAAAAAAGATTGTGGGAATATGCATTTAATGCGAGAGTCAAGCATTATGTCAAATAAATGCAAACGACAAATGAATTAAATGAAAACATCACATCTCAAACTTCACACAATTAAAATGTCTTTATAATGTCACTTCAATGATGATTATCGCTGATTTCCCATACAGGGTTAATCTTTCTCTGCCAGCTGTCACATCAATCTCTTCATTATCCATGCTCGTCGATGACCAAGTGGCAACCCTCTTTTGAACTTTGAACCTTGAACTAAGGTAGTTCAAAGTTCAAGGTCAACCTGCATGATTATTAAGAAGAACTACCCTTTGGAGTGCTTTAAAAACAATACAAGCAGCTACAAGACTCACTCTATGGTTGAACTTTGAATTTTGAACTAAGGATAGTTCAATATTTGAGTTCAATGGGAAGGCCAACTTTGCATAACTTGCCACTGACATCACATGGTTTTGAAATAAAAGAGAACACATCGCTGGGTGATAATGAAATTCAAATTTTGAACTAAGGCAATTCAAAATTCAAGTTCAACATGCTAGGTGCATTTACAGAGTGTCAAAGGTAGGAAAAACAAGTTTAGGATTTTGACACTTAAATCAATAAATTATTTAGAGGGGATTCTTGTGAAGAAGGCCAATACAAGGAAGAAGGAATGGGTGGTAAAAATAGCTCTAGCTGGGGACAAGGATTCATGAGGATGCAGAATGAACATGAAAGCTTTGCTTTCACAGACCAGGGAGGCAACTTTAGAAAGGGTCAAACCTACAAACAAAAATAGGAAAGCAAACAAAAAGAAGTAGGAAAAGTAAAAAGCAAGAAAGAAAAACACACAAGAACACTATGTACATAGAGGCAAAGAGTTATCTACATTTGATACAGCTTAAGGTATTGACCATTAAAGATCAGGGGGAAAATGGTTCCATCAAGATGTTCCAAAATAAGAGAATTACCTCCTAGGGCTTTGTTGATCAGAAAAGTTCCCTTCCACAAAGATTCAAATTTTCTGTGTGTGCCTTTAGGCTCCCTTCTCTTATCCCAAAGGACTTGATCTCTTTCCATAAAGTTTCTAGGTCTACTCCTGTGATCAAAAATTTTCTTTCCCCGAGCTTGGTGCAAAGCTATACGCTCTACCATTTCTTCTCTCTCTTCTTGAATTTTGTTCAAACATATAATCCTTTTTTCGAGCCCATTCTGGAACACTTGATCTTCAATTATTATCTTTAGCTTTGATGTTTCTAGCTCCAAGGGCAAGGATAACTGTGCCTCCACACCCTAGACTAGTTCAAATGGAGTCATCCCAATTGCCCTCTTCGCTGAGGTACGATCAGCCGAGAGAGCTTCAAAGAGCTTCTTATGCCAGTCCGTTGCGCTATCATTTACTAACTTCCTCATAATGGTGATCAAGTTCTTGTTACTTGACTCCGCCTGACCATTCCCTTGGGGATAATAGTTAGATGCATGGGATAAATGGATACCATGATCATAACAAAACATTTTCAGCTCATGGGAGGAAAAGTTAGTAGCAATTTCAGTGACCAACTTGTGGGGTATGCCAAACCTGAAGAAGTATGTAGTTTTTTAGAAAATCACACACCACCTCAGAAGTAGTCTTTCTAACTGGGACCACTTTGACACACTTGGTGAAGTAGTCGGTCATGGTCAGGATGTGTGTATGTCCAACGCTAGAGGGAGGATTGATTGGTCCAACAAAATCCAATCCCCGCTGTCTAAAGGGCTCCTCAATTACCACCGGTCTTAGAGGTAAAGTTGCTAGTTGGGGCTTGCCACTAAACAACTTGCATTTTTTATATTTAGCAACCCACTTATATGCATCTCCAAACATCCCAGGCCAATAGTAACAGCTCCTAAGGATTTTGAAAGCGGTTACTGTGTAGTAAAAATGACCACCACATGCTTCATAATGAAATTTCTTGAGCAATTTCTCTTGTTGCTCCTTATCTACACACCTTAGAAAAGCTCCATCCAACCCTTTTTAGTATAGGATGTCATCTATAATGACATATTTTGCTGCTTTTAATCTAAGGTTCCTCTTCTCTCTGGGACTCAAATGCGCTGGGCAATCTCCATAAGTCAAATAATAAGCAACATTAAAGAACCATGGGTCATGTAAGGCGACAAAGAGAACTAGAGGTGTGTGATCTTCTGATGTTTTCTTGACCATTAAATTGCACAAGCCCTAACCCCTGACTAACTTCGTTGGACGAATATCTAAATCAAACTCTTGGATCCTTGAGATCCAAGTTGCTCTGTTGTTCATACTCACCTCTTGTTGAGTTAAAACATCCTTCACAATAGTACCAGGTACATACACAGTGGAATGGGAGTGTAGGATATAAAATCTAAAATACTTCACAACCCTTACCATGAAATATGCTTATTTCTCAACTAAAGGGCAGCTCAAATCATGTTTCTTCAGTGGCAGACTCATGAAGGCAATTGACACTTCCTCTCCTTTGTCACTTTTTTGAGATAATATCCCAAACAATGTGTGTTCTGAAGCATAGCAGTAGATAACAAAATCTTTCATGTAATCAGGGTTTATCAAGGTAGGGGCAGATGCGATAGCTTCCTTAACATCATCAAATGCATTTATCACTTCAGGGCTCCACTTAAAAGGATTCTTTTCAGTTAAAAGACCTACCATGTGTTTAGTAGTTTCGGCAAAATCAGGTACAAATCTCCTTGGGAAGTTGATTTGGCCGAAAAAGGACTTCACCCTTGTTCTGTTGGAAGGAAACCCAATCTGTTGAATGGCTCTTACTCTCTCAGGGTCAATTTTTATCCCATCTTTTGATACAATGTGACCCAACAACTTTCCCTTCGTAACACAAAAGATAGTTTTCTTGGGATTTAAGGATATTCTGTGTTCTCTGCACCTTTGAAGGACTGTTCTGAGGTCTTTCAAGTGATTCTTTCACCTTTTGGAAAATCCTATCAAGTCATCTAAGTAAATGACAATTATCTTGTTGATCAAATGACTGAAGGAAGAGTTCATTGCTTGTTGGAATGTTGTACCAGCATTGATCAGCCCAAAAGTCATGCGATTGTAGGCATATGTGCCCCATGGTGTTGTAAAGGTCGTTTTATGCTAATCTTCATCAGCAACCTAGATTTGATTGTAACTAGAAAATTTGTCCAGCATGGACATCATCTCCGACCCAACAACTATCTGTAATATGTGGTCCATCACAGGGAGTCCATAATTATCCTTTAAGCTACTCTGATTCAGATTCCTAAAGTCGACACAAATTCGAATTTCCCCATTATTTTTCCTCACATGAACAATATTTGCTACCTAGGTAGAGTGGTGGATTGGGTAAATGATTATGGCTTGCAACATTTTGTCTACCTCATTCTGAATTTCTCCTGACACCTTCGGATTGTAGTTCCTTAGTTTCTGCTTGAATGGGGCAAACCCTGGCTTGAGGGGAATGTGATGCTCAAACTTCCCTCCTTTGAAATTCTTGAGTTCTTGATAAGACCAAGCAAAGGTGTCCTTGGATTCCTTTAAAAAATTAATAAACCTCCTCTTCTCATCAGAGGTATAACACTTTACCAAATTAACATATTTGGGATCTCCTTCCTCCCCTATGTCTATTTTTTCAAAATATTCTTCATTAACTACCTCATGGGGATCGGGTTTCTTTTTAACTGTATCGTGGCGATCAAAAATATTCTCCAAGGAAACCAGACCTTTGGGTATGCAATTTCCTTTTAACTGGACAATTCCTTCATCTATATTTTTACCAGGACCAGGGCAGAACTCATCACAACTTGATTCTGATCCTTCAAAGAACGTGGTACTAAAAACTTCAATCATCTACAAAAAATTGTCAATCTGCTTATCATTCTGGAAGACCTGCAATTGGCTTGCATTGTCAGATACTCTTGGCCTATAGACCATTTGGATTCTAAAAGAATCTTCCTTGAACTCAGGATGAGGCAAAAGAAGTGATGTTGAAACTGCCAGGGAATCGACCTTACTATTCAGCACTCTTGGAATAACATCTATGGAAAAAGCATCAATCCTTCAATCTCATCCCATACATGGTTTCTATAATGCTTTAACCTTTTGTTCTTTACTAAATACCTTCCCCTGATTTTCCTTACTACCAACTCCACATCTCCCTTGGCTTTAAGAATTTTAATCCTCTTTTTCTTAGCTTCTTCAATACCAAGTAGAAGGGCCTCATATTCAGTGGTGTTGTAAAGTATTGTCAAATTCTAATTTGAAATCATATGGAAACATTTCTCGTTGGGGAGATATCAATACAACCCCTTCCCTAGAGCCAATTGAAGCACAACTACCATCAAACTCTAGAGACCATAAGGAATCAACATCTTTTCTCTCAACTTGTCCCACATCCACATCTGAGTAGATCATATAGCTTCCAAATTCACATTCCTGGTAGAGTATATGGGATTTGGGGTCCTCTGAGGGGAAAACAATATACTTTGATTTTCTCTCTGGTTGTAGGGTGATACTCTTATTCCCAACAGGAATGGTGGCCTGGGACCAATCTAATTTTATTTCCCCTCCAAGATCCCTGCAGAATGTCCTACTCAACAACATTCCATAGCTGGCTGGGATGTCGGCCACTAGGATGGTCAATTTGAGATTTTCGCTTGGGTGTGTAGCTAGAACTACTTGGGCGTCTTTTATTTGACCCAAAAGTGGGACTTTCTTAGAGGCCATGGAATAACATTTACCAAATATAGCGGTCAAAGGGAGGTCCAATCCTTTAGCAACCGAGGCTGGCATTAAGTTATCCAACGCTCTAGAGTCTATAATATAGTTGTTGAGTTTGTACCTGTGAATGAACAAGGATAGGTAAAAGGGTTCTAGATTTGATTTGAAAGAGGGATTTGTATTTTCGGTGGATTGTGTGGCTAGCACAGGTTGAGTTATTTTAGGCATAATGGCATGCATGGCTTGGCTAGCAGAGGCTTCAAGGGTAGACTATCCAGATTTGACATAACTAACTAACCTATCCAACTCCTTGGAATTCATCCTAAGATATTCAACTGGTGACACTTGAATCTTCAAACTTTTACATAAAGAAACAATGTCAAAGGAAGAATAAAAAGTAGATTTTTGCAAGACTCCTACTTCTTTATAATTTTGATTTTTTGAAAAAGAATTCTTAGGTTAGAAGTCTTTACATTTTTCCCATCGTTGTGAAGGTCCAGGAGAGTCGTTAGTTTGTGGAGTATGCTGGCTTCTTGTCAAAATGGCACACATAGGGTCCTCCAGAGTTACCAGAATATCTCCTCCTCGATCAAAGTCGGAGTCATATTCCATGAAGAAGTTTTCGGAGCCGCCAGGTAACTGAGGACTCTATGTTTCTCTAGAATTTTTAGCAGCCAGTTCTTTATTTACAAGCATCTGCATCGACCTCACCATCTCAGGGTAAGTGGCACCATCATGGTCGTCTATGAGATGGAAGGTACATATGTTTTCTCTTCTTAGGGCTAGCTCTATCACCTTGTATTCCACCTGAGAATGCCTGGTATTTCTATAACTGGGTCCCGCCTGTTCTAAGTTTCCCCTAGGAATATCTTTGTACAACTGAGGGGGATTAGTGCATTTGTCTTTTAATCGTTATTACATTATTTACTAACCTATGTAAAAGAGGGTCTGAAGTAGTAGCACTCTGAGTGTTAGGGGTCTACACATCCTTCCTCCATTTGCCAGCAGTTATTAGGTCATCCTCTAGATAAATAGCCATATCTTGGGCAGCCTGCAAATCAGCTACCCTTGCTCTCCTTAGATGAAAACTCACATTAGGCGGCATGGCATTCAAGAAAAAGTCTTTCCTATTCTCATCAGTCGGCCTTTTTGCAACAAGAATTTTTTGAATTATTCTGTTGAACTTAGCTACAAATTCCCGCATGGGTTCTTGAATCTCCTTCTTAAGCTAGGTTAATTGAGCTAATAAGGCATGCTCATTAGACAGGCTTTTAAAATGTGCTTCAAAAGCACTTTTCATGTTATTTTGATCAGTGATATAACCATTGGGTAAATGATAGAACCAATCTGCAGCCAACTCAGCCAAGGTTTGTACAAACAATCTAACTACCACATCTTCATGTTGAACAACTAGGATCCCACAGGTAGTATTAAAGGCATTGAGGTGATCCTCTGCAGAAAATTTTCAATCCCCAAATAATTTGGGTAAGATCTCTCTTGCCCCTTTGGGAAAACTATTATTTTGCCCTAATTTTAATGGGCCTACTGCCGCCCCCAAGGTTGCGCCATCACAACAGCTGGGAATATAATAACAAGAGGAGGAGCTTGGATTTATATAAGGGTTAGAGCTTGACAATTGTTGGAAGATGATGTCTTGGGTGGGGAAGGGGGTCTACTCCTAGCTTTTCTTTTGGGTATGTAGGTGGTAGGAAATTGTAAATTTTATAATTGTTAGAAAAAGGTGTCAAAACTACCTTCCCTCCGTTGGGACCTAGAATAAGGATGGGACTTAAGTTTTACTTTTTTATGGTCTTTGGATGGCTCTATCAATTAATGCAGCCTCTTGAACTATTGGGATTCCCCTTAGCCACTCGCCAATGTCTTCTTCTTCTTCCAACATGAGCCAGACTTGCTGGTATTATTGATCATTGGTTTTAACCTTCCAGGCAAGAGAGTTTAAGTCAGCTATAATATCCTCTTATGTGTCAAGAAAATGGAGGTTTGGTTGAAGAACCAGAGGGATTTCCTCTTTCCCAGGTATCACTACAGTTGGTAATACCATGATGAAAACATCACAAATAAATACACAAAGATGATCTTTCTATGTTTATCCTCCCTAGTAGAGTTGCCAGAAAAACTATTAGTTAATGAATCTGTCTTCTTTCTTCAAATCAATTTAACACTCTATAACCCATCAAAAAATAACAAACTTTTCTAACAATAGGATCTAATAACACAACAACATCTAGACCCTCTAAATTTAACGATATAGCTCCCGGATAAGATAATCAATAAATTTAACGATATAGCTCCCGGATAAGATATTCAATAAATACTTAAATAAAAACTCCTATAAGTAGAGATTTTACTTTTCACCCGAAAGTAATTAAGGCATTTGAAAGAATATCGTTTATCAACATAAAATGACTGCCAATTGAAAGATGATTCAACACATAAAATGAAGCCTACAGACTTTAGAGTTTCTCATTCTCTGAAATATAAATAAAACAGAGTAAAATTTTAACTACTGATAAAATAAAGATCTGCAAGACATTCATCAGCCAATCCAGATACCCCAACAGAGATCCTCCACAATTTTATAAACACACGGATTCATAGAACGACATATTTTCTTTCATTGATTTTCAAATATCCCAACAAATTTCAAAATATATCACAACCAAAAAGTACTAATTCTAATTACTGAAATTATACCAATTAAAGTCTCGACCCTAATTTAGCCTTTTTCTGGCTATATATAGTCATCAGTATATCATCAAAAAAAATTACAGAACTCCTGGGAGTTGTCCTTTAAAACCATTTTTAAAACTGAAAAGACAAAAACATGCAAGAAAACAAAATCCTCTACATGCGCTGGAACTGACGGGTCATGATCAAGGAGTCGCCAAAGGATTTGGATGCTCGCCTTGGATATTGGAGGATTGAGCTGCTCGACATTCCATGTGTGCTCTGGAGAAGCTATCCACGACAGTGTGATAAGGCAGGGCAATGTGCACAACTATCTGCTTCCACAACTTCTTCTCCTTATGAACCTACACCATTTATTGCTTGTGTGATTCCAAATGATCAACACACACAGCCAACATGGATTCTATGTTGGCAATCTTAGTAAAGTCTGTTGCTGACAAAGACTTGTTATCCCTCACCATTGTCATTTCTTTTTCAAATTCTTGAGTCAAATCACCCAGTTCCTTTATAGTTTGACAATCTTCTTTGGTGAGAGCTATATTCAGGCATTTCAAGTCCTTTCTCATCATCTTGATCAGCTCCTTGAGCTCATTTAACAGTTTAACCAAACTTTCATGTCCAGACTCCTAGATCGTGTTCCTCCATTCAATACTTTTCATGGCCACATCGAACACTTCATCGTCAAGTCCAGCTACTGATTTTTCAACAAGGAAGTTGGTTACACCAATCTTCTCAACTTCATACATTTGACTCACAATAAGAGACCATTTTCTATTTTCCTTTTCCCACACAGTCATGTCCGCCTGCATCTTAGCAATCACTACATTAACTGTCTCTCTGGTTTGAATCAATTGAGAAATATAATCCCCTGCGCCTTGGATAATGCCCTGTATCCACTGGCTTAATACATCTGCAACTAGTTTACTCCTCTTAACCTATTCAAGAACATTGTGTCTCTCAGGTGACCGTGGGTCGAAGGAATGAGAGATTTGAGAAATTGGGGTAGGGTTCGGATTTGTGAGTTCCTGAATGAACTCGACTAATAGCTTCATGAGAGCTTTAAGCTCTTTCTTTTCCTTCTCATCCTTTAAGGTCCTCTTAATTATCTTTTTGGTAGATGATTCTAGGTGAGTTACATCTACCTCTTTGGTTCCTTCTCTGAGGTCTATCTTTTCAACAATGTAGTCATCAGCCGTGATATCACTAACAACCTTGTTGCTTTTAGGAGCCGAGTGTTTTGCTACCCAATGCCCTGTTATTTCATCTAAAGTGATCATGGATTCTGTCTTCATCCTTTTGGGCTTCACTAAAGTGCCAAGGCACTTGCTTAACATATCTTCTGTCGGTAAAGTGATAGGTAGGACATTTCTTTTTTTGTTGATAGACGTCTCAAGCCAGCTAAGACTCGAGGATGGCATCTGCAGGGACATATCTATAACCAGTGAGGAGTCTCCAAAATAGGGTTGTTGATCCTTTGGGTTGGCATCCGGCTTCAAGGGAGAATGTTGACGACTTTGATCAACATCCATGATGTCTAGGTCAATTACCTCCTTCTCTTCAACTTTCGTGGGACTCTGTTTCCTAGAGCGCAAAATTCTTGTGGACCGCTTAGCAGAGAAATCTTCTTCCTTTGTCTCACTCTTAACTTTAGATGGAGCCTTCTTCTTTTTAGGATTCTTATAACCTGAAAGGGGAATAACATCATTAGAAATAGGACTAGGGCTAGCTACAGATTGTTTCTTGTTAACCCCTTTGGTGTTACGTTTTCCCTTTTTGGGAGGTCTTTTACTTTCTATCCAGTCTTTTGTCCTGTTAATAACACTAAGGGTTTTAATGTGGATATTATCTCTCTCTTCTATACCCCAGTCAATTTCAAGAAGAGGTTGATGTTTAACCCTGTTTTCATATCCTGCACTTACTATTTCATCATCTTCCCCTTCTATTCCTGCGATATCTTAATCAATATGCAGTGAAACAATCTGACTGAGTGTGAACCTAGACCATCTTCTTCTAATCACCTCTCGATCATCAATACAATCCTCCCAATAGTCCTCCATCTATGGAATGTGGTGGAAGTCATTAACTAGGCCAAAATGTTGAGTTATGTAGCCTCTAACATCAAAATCTTTCCTAGCTTCAAAAGTCTTCGAATTTATCTTTTTGAGTTGTAATTCTAATTTTAAAGCATCTGCAGAGGTTTTACACTGGTATTGTCCTAGCTCAATGGGAAAATAGGACTTAGCTCTACCTTTTTTCTCTTTTAGCATGTTGTGTACATGCGCCAATTGGTGAATTACCTCCATAATAACTAGGCTAGCAAGGGCATACCTAGGAAGCTTGAAGGGTTCCCCATCAAATCCGCCTACTCTCAAATATGTGAACCTTCTGAATTTTATGAAATAGCTTCCGTAGATTTTCATAAAATCTCTGGCTTCTTTAGATAGTCTCTATTCTGTATCACCCTTTAGTTCAAACACTAGCCTCCCCGAAAATATGCCATTAAACTTCATGAAACTACTTGTGTATGACTCCTTCTGCAAGTGAGGATGATAACCATAGATCTTTATGCTAGGGACGAGTGTCTCTTTAAAAAGGCCTTTCCATTCCTTAGTACATGTAAGAACATAAAACAAGTAGGAGACCATGTAGAACCCGTTTCTCCCTGAGTAATTATCTAGCTGGCGATGAAGCTCATCTGCTATATCATCTGCCCAGTCAATATATTTATGCCCACCTAAGGTCACCTGGATATAAAAATACATCCAATCATGCCACAAGTATGCATGTTGATTCCCCTTCAATCTATTCAGTAGCACTACTAAATCTGTGACCTCAGGCTTGAAATGATCAATGGTAAGGGGCTTTGGTAACATGGACCCTCCCGCCTGTGACTTTAATAACTATCACTGTGCTATTTCATTCCTATATCTCTACTTTTTGTCAGAAAATATAGTTTGGGTGCTAGCTATTGTCCACACCTCATATGGCTCCTTCTCAGGTATACTCATGGCCTTTAGAATTATGTTTATGTTTATAAAAACAAGAGGGCTTCCGTCTCTTTTTTATACATCTCTCCTCACTGTTGTAGTGCAGCGCACATTCTACCACTAATTCTGGGCATGGTGCTGATTCTAGGAAGGCGGCAGACTCTGCTAACCCACTCTCAACTACTTTGATCATCATAGAATCAGGGAGGGTCCTTGATTTTTTCCCTAATTTCTCTGAAGGTTTGGGAAGGCATGGCAGTGTCTTTGCACTTGGGAAGAGAGTATACTAGGCTTGGGGTGCGGCCGGCAATAGGAACAAGGGTTTTCATGGTGAGGTAAATGATAGCTAAAGTAAACCAAAGACTTACAGAAAACAAAGGCAGGTATTTGATTCAAAGCAAAAGTGTAGAAAAATTACTTGACAAAACATCAAAGAGCGGAGCTTTGAGGAGAAATAACTGACCTACAATTATCTTGAATTGTTCTACTGCTTGGGAAGAAGGAGAAATATCAGCGGCATTACCTCTTCGAGCGCGGCAAATAACCATAATTGACAAGGAGAAGCTAAGAGATAATTTATAATAGCTTGCTAAAAAATGAATGCGGGGATATGCATTTAATGCGAGAGTTGACCATTATGTCAAATAAATACAGACGGCAAATGAATTAAATAAAAACATCAAATCTCAAAATTCACACGATTAAACCGTCTTTACAATGTCACTTCAATGATAATTATCGTCGATTTCTCATACATGTTAATCTTTCTCTGTCAGATGTCACATCAATCTCCTCATTACCAATGCTCGTCGATGACCAAGTGGCAACCCTCTTTTGAACTTCGAACCTTGAACTAAGGTAGTTCAGAGTTCAATTTCAACCTGCGTGATTATTAAGAAGGACTGCCCTTTGGCATGCTTTAAAAACAATACAAGCGGCTACAAGACTCACTCTACAGTTGAACTTTGAATTTTGAACTAAGGATAGTTCAATATTTGAGTTCAATGGGAAGGCCAACTTTGCATAACTTGTCGCTGACATCACATGGTTTCGAAATAAAAGCGAACACGCCGCGGGGTGACAATGAACTTCAAATTTTGAACTAAGGCAGTTCAAAATTCAAGTTCAACATGCTAGGTGTATTTGCAAAGTGTTAAAGGTAGGAAAAACGAGTTTAGGATTTTGACATTTAAATCAATAAAAATTTTAGAGGGGATTCTTGCGAAGAAGGCCAACACGAGGAAGCAAGAATGGGTGGTAACAAGTTAAAACCCAAAAAATGATTAAATTTTTTTAAAAAGTCCATAAAAGGCCAAAATTAAACAATCAATTCCGAATGGCATTTAAATTAAACACGTCTCTTCAATGTCCATATTCGAGGTTTTTCAAAATGAGGAATTCAAAGAGGTAGGAGTTACAAAAGATGAGGAGACGAGATGATGTTATAAAACATACCTCTCCCCTTTTCAATTTCGTTTTGCATGCATTTCCCCCTTTTAATTTTATTTTGCAAAGATGATTCAAAGCAGTTGAGAGGAGCTCTGAAGCAGAAAAGAGGAGGTATTTACACAATAGCTGAAGAAGAGGGATTTAAACAACAAAGTATTTCAAAGTATGATTTTAATATTAATTTTAAATGTTCATTTTATTTTATTGATTTTAAATGTTCATTTTAATATTTTGTACTTTTATCGCTACTCAATAAAGATAGGTTCTCAATAAAGCTAGGTTCATTTTTTTGGCCTAAATTTTCTCTCATTATTCTAGCACCATTATCTTTGTAATTACTTTCAATTCAAAGTCTTGATCCCTCCATATTTTCTTGCAGTTTCTGTTTGCAGGTATCACTTCAATTCTCATTGCTAGATCGATTTTTGGATAAGATAAATTTCCTAGCTTGGATTTATTGATGGATTTGTTGAATTTGCTTTTGAGGGATTTCATTCGTTGCATGAAATAAACTCTATTCCAAGCTTTTCAACCATCTTGCCTTCTCCATGGGGATTGAATAAGGAGTGTTCACAATAGGTTGTATGATATAAATGCCATTGTTTCATATATCACAACCATACATTGAGGAGGCATCCCTTCAGGAGTTTTTATCGCATTCACTGAATGCAATTTTTTTTGCTTCTAATTGTTGTAAAATGATTCTAGAAATTAGAATATTCACAATATTAATTAGGAAGTTTGATTTTTACTATTTAACGATAGATGCAATATTTGATTAATGTTTCATGACTAATAATATGTTATGTATATAAAAACTATAATAAAAATAGAAATTTTAGTTTTTTTAAGAAAAAATTTATAAAAAGAGTAGTTATGAAATTAGAAAGTTTGATTTTTATTAATTAATTTAAGAATAAATATTTGAATAAAGTAAATTATTCAATAATTATTTTAGATGTTTTTGAAGAAGTTTCAATTATTTTAAAGATTTATAATACAAAAGATTGGAATGAAATTAGAAAGTGAGATTTTCACTAATTAATTTAAGATGATTATTACAATAGAAACTTATTTTCATAATTTAGGGAAAAATCTTTTTAATTTATATTGATTTTTGAAAGCATTTTTGGAAAATCTACAATAAAAACTTATCTTCATAATTTAGGGAAAAAAATGTATTTTTAGAGAAAAAAGAACAAGCTTAGTTATTTAAGGATCTATAATAGAAACACTTTTTAGGGAAAAAAATCTCTTTTTAATTTATATTGATTTTTTTAAAGCATTATTTGAAAATCTCCAATAGAAACTTATCTTCATAATTTAAGGAAAAACTATCTTTTTAGAGAAAAATGAAAAAAAAACTTAAAAAACTTAATCATTTAAGGATTTATAATAGAAACATTTACTTTAAAGTTAGAAAGAGTAGTCAGTACTACATTTTGTGAGGACTTCACTTAAATTCTACAGTTATTAGATGAGATAATGTAGGATTTAATTAAAATTCAAAAGACATATTATATGGTTTTTATGATTAGAGGAGAAAATATAAAAAGTAAAGAAAAAATATGTTGCACAATTTTGTGCGGTAGATAAAGTAGAGTTCAATCAATCAAGCAATGATTGATTGGAGGCAAATAATAGACATGTATGTGAAGGAAATAAAGTAGACTTAAATTTTAATAAGCAAACATGGGAAGGAAAACAAAAAAAAATAGAAACTAAAGAAACGCATTGCACTATATCATTGTAGAAAAAAACAAAAAGACACATTACATAAATCCATAGATGAGGTGGATAGGGTTCTAAATCATAATCTATTTTTTTGTTATGTAGTAGACACATTGTAATTGGAATATTAGTTCCCCCTTCAATTTATTAATTAGGGATCTACTTGCAAAATTAACATTAATTGTATACCATGAATCCAACCATGGACTTAACCATATTAATAAACTTAATCTTAATCCCAAACTCTAAGCATTTTCTAATAATAATTTGAGTTAATTTAAGACATCTACATTTTGTAGTAACAATGTAAAAGAAGAAATTGTAACTCACATGTTAAAAATATAGAACATAAATTAAGTTAACTAATTAAAATAATAAATCTAATCAAACTCTTAACCCTAATGCTACTCTTAACCGTAATGCTACGCTTAACCCTAACCCTAATCAAAATAATAAATGTAAACCAAACTCTAACCCTAATGCTAACTCTAACCATGTTATAAATCCTAACCCTAAATGCTAGCTTTGACCGTAACCCTAAACATTATGTAAACTCTAATTCTAACCCTAACCTCAACCCCTAATCCTAACTCTAACCCTAATTATAACACTAAGTATGATGCTAATGATATCTCTAAACCCTACATCCCATCACTAACCACAACCCTAATCTTACTCTAACACTAAGACAATCCCTAATTTAAACCCTAACCCTTAATCCTAACCCTAACACTAAATCTAACACTAAATATGATACTAATCCTAACTCTAAACCCTACATCCTAACCCTAATCACGATCCTAATCTTACCCTAACCCTCATATAACAAATATAATTATATATTAAAATTCATATAATATCTTCCATGTTGCTAACCCTAACCATAACCAAATCCTAACTGTAATGCTACTCTTAGCCCTAACCCTAATAAAAATAATAAATATAAACAAAAATCAAACTCTAATGCTAACCCTAAGCATGTTATAAATTATAAACCTAAATGCTAGCCTTGACCATAACCTTAAATATTATGTAAACTCTAATTCCAACTCTAACCCTTAACCCTAACCCTAATTGTAACACTAAGTATGATGTTAATCCTAACTCTAAACCATACAGCCCATCGCTAAACATGACCCTAATCTTACTCTAACCCTAACCCTAATACCAACCCTAACCCTAACCCTACACCATGACCCTAACCCTAACCCTACACCATGACCCTAACCCTACCCCTAAATGTAACACTAACTATGATACCAGTCCTAACTCTAAACCCTACATTCTAACCCTAACCATAACCCTAATCTTACCCTAACTCTGACACTAACCCTAACTCTAACCCTAACCCTAACCCTAACTCTTAACATAATACTACGCCTAACTCTAAAATGTACACCTTAATCCTAACCCTAATTAGTCCCTTGACCCTAATCATAATGCTAACCTTAACCCTAATTCTAACCCTAATACTAACCCTAACCCTAACCCTAATATAACAAATATAATTGTATATTAAAATGCATATAATGTCTTCCATGTTGCTAACCCTAACACTAATTATGTTAACTTATTAAATTTATAGCACTAAACCTTAACCCTAATATTAATCCTGACAGTAAATCTAAACCCTAACCCTAATCATAACATAAACCATAACCAAATCATAATTGCAATGCTACTCTTAACCCATACCCTAATCAAAATAATAAATCTAAACCAAACTCAAACCGTAATGCTAACCCTAAGCATTTTATAAATTATAACCCTAAATGCTAGCCTTGACCATAACCTTAAATATTATGTAAACTCTAACTCTAACCCTAACCCTAACCCTAACCCTAACCCTAACTGTAACACTAAGTATAATACTAATCCTAACTCTAAACCCTACATCTCATTGCTAACCATGACCATAATGTTAATCTAACCCTGACCCTAGTACTAACTAGAACCTTGACCCTAAACCTAACCCTAAATGTAACACTAACTATGATACTAATCCTAATTCTTAATCCTATATCCTATCCTAACCATGACCCTAATCTTAGCCTAACCCTGACCCTGACCCTAACCCCCAACGCTAACCCTAACTATTAACATAATATGACTGCTAACTATAACCCTAACTGATGCAGGCGCATCCTGAAAGTCTAATCATTTCAATTCTTTGGGATTCTACATGAATTATTAATGGTTATTTTAATGTAATTGGATGGGTTGCGTCTTCATTTGAAATAGTTAATCATATGGTCGGGTAGAAGTCTTAGTATTTTATTCGTTGGGTAGAAAATAAGTGTTTAAGATATAATAAAGGTTATAAGCTTACTAGTTTAGCTATAGGCTTACCCTAATCGGTCATAAAAGAACAGTTAAAAAAGTTTGGTTATTTAGAAGATGGTTATAGAGTTAGTTTTGTGAGTTAGTTATCGGGTCTTGAAACTCTTTATATATTCTATGTCAAACTCGAGAACGGTATGTTAGAGTAGAATAGTAGTCTGCAGGAGATTGTGAATCATAATGTAATCGAAAGGGAAATAATAGAAGAATTTAATTCTCTATTCAGATCTTTTGATTCTTCACTGTTCTCATGCGTAATTCTGTGTTCTTAAATGTGTGAAATTATTACGTCTGATTAAGGATGGAGTAAACAGTGTTATGGAACTATATTGTACTCAAAACCTGTATTAGTTGCTATTCGGTTTTGAAGATACTAAATTCATTTATAATTTCTTTTATCTTGGTGAGTGGTCACGACAAGTATGAAATGGATTAACCATATTACAAACAGAGTTGTGATCGAAGTCTTCATCATTTACATTCCGATTTCGAATATCTCTATTTTGTTTGAATATGAATTAGTTCTTGGCATCTGGTTTTGTTCGAGTTTAATGTTTCATTGAGGTCAGTTGAGACAGTCCGATTAGGGGACATTAATGGTTTTATGGTGACCAAGAAGTGGTTCTAAACACCGAGCGTTTGTTCTCGAATGTCTTCAAGTTGGAATGGTTTTCAAGAGTAGTTACACAAGACTTGTTTCGGTTGCATGCAAAGGATATTGGAAGTTATTAAAACTGTCCAAGCCCATGTGGAGGAGCCCGAGAGATAACGCCTTTCATGGTCATTTGAAGAGAGACATGGGGAAGATCTATGTGTTATAAGATTATGTTTGAATGTTTTAACACTAAAACAGTTTTAAACAATTCGTATATGCATTTAGTTTGGTTGCGGCTTGAGTTAGCAGAAGTTTAGTAAACTGTGTACGCCATGTTGAACCGGGGAAACTTGTTACCACAGTCACGTTGAGAGAAAGCCGAGATCATCATAGTTGATTACCAATCCAAATAGACAGTCAAAGATCATCATAGTTTTTTTTACTTGGCATTTAGTTATGATGAAAGGTGCTAAATCAATGCTGGGACCGTGACAGTCCGTGAATGACCTGTGAAAAGTG
>MU225823.1:212696-231681 GCA_018584345.1 Thuja plicata | reverse complement strand
ATTTATACATATTTATAAATATTCACACACACACACACACACACACACACACACACACACACATTTATACTTATTTATAAATATTTATGTATATTTATAAAGATTTATAAATATTTATACAAATTTATATACATTTATACATATTTATAAAAATTTATATGTATTAATATGCACTTATAAAATATTACAAACATTTATAGATATTTATACATATTTTTACACATTTTTACATATTTATACACATTTATGTATATCTATGAATATTTATACATATTTATAAATATTTAAACACATTTATACATATCTATAAATATTTATACACATTAATATACCCACCCACACACACACACATTTATACATGTTTTTAAATATTTATTCACATCTATAAACATTTATACACATTTATACATAATTATAAATATTTACTATACATATACACGTTTATAAATATTTATAAATGTTTATATATATGTATACATATTTATATATATTTATGCACATTTATATTTATTTATAGATATTTAAAAATATTTATGCACATTTATAAATATTTATATATATATAGACACATTTATATATATTTATACACATTGATAAACATTTATAGATATTTATATATATTTGGAAATTATTTTAAACATTTATAAAGATTTATAAATATGTATACGCATTCATAAATATGTATACATATTTATAAATATTTATACATATTTATAAACATTTATTTAAACAAACCACTTAAGAACTAGGGGGAGTGTGGAAGCAGCTTTGACTCACTAGATTTTTCTAAGTCGGCCTAAATTAAGAAAGTTTTTGCATAAAACTTTAGCCACCCTAATAAAGAGGTAGGATGAGAGGGGGTCACCCTACCTAATCCCCTTCCCCACTTTGAAAAATCTCCATGGAACACCATTGACCAAAATTAAATAGCGGACAATTTCTACACGTTCTCTAATTATTCCAATCAAATTTTTACTAAAACCCAATTTCCCCAACACATTATACAAAAAGCTTCATTTAGCCTACCATATGCCTTAGAGATATCTAGCTTGAAAGTCATACCTAGTTCTCGACTTTTATTCATTGAGTATATAATCTCACGAGTAGAGATGACATCCATAATTTGTCTACCTAAAACAAAGCTTTGTTTACTACTACTACTAATGAACTTGTCAAGGTAGGGTTTCAACTGATTGACTAATACTTTGGAAAATATCTTATACATACTGTTGCACAAACTAATAGGTTTGAAATTAGTCATTCCTTTTTGTTCTTGTATTTTACGGACAAGGGAAATAAATGTGTTGTTCAGCTTTTTCAACAATTTGCCTATCCTTAAGAAGTCCCTAGTAGCCATAATGACATCATAGCTGACTATATCCCAAAACACCTGAAAAAAAGTTGGGGGAAATCTGTAAGGACCAGAAGCTTTGTACGCTCCCATAGTAAACATAACAACTTTAATTTCTTCTTCAAAAATAGGTGCACAAAGCTAATCATTATCCTCCTCCCTAATAGTAGTTGGGAGATGACTTAAAAGTCGGTCCTCTAATCCCCTAGAATGACCACCAACATCTTTAGAGTAAGTTTGGATAAAATATTGAGAGGCCATCTCTCCAATTCCAGATTCATCAGTGACTTCATATTTAAGCTCACTAAACAAACACTTTATATTGTTCCTTTTTTTGTGTATGCTTGTAATTTTGTGAAAAAAAGTTGAGTTTCTATCCGCCTTCTTGAGCCATTAAATCCTTGACCTCTGCTTCTAGTAAATCTCTTATTTCCTAAGGGTGTCTTTCCATTTCCTTTTCCAGTCTTCCTATTCTTCATGTAGAGACTGAGACAAACTCCCAGCAACAATCATATTCTAGATGTTGTTCAATTTAAAACCTATCTCCATATTTTGGTTAAAGATGTCACCAAAGGTTGATTTATTCCAACCTTTAAGCTCTTTTTTGATTAAATCTAGGTTCTAAGAGATCTTGTATATTACAAATCCTTGGACTAGAGAGCTCCACCAATTTTGAATGCAAACTTTGAAATTCGGATGTGAAGCCCACATAATCTCATACTAAAGGGGAGAGGGTCAGAAGAGGGTTTATCCACCCAGTCGAGGAGGATAGCACCATGGTCTGAAACAGTTCTGGGAGAGCCTAGGTGAGAGAAGCATTACATCCCAACTCACAATAGGTTGAAACTAGGAATCTATCAAGTTTGACTTGGATGAAATGTACACCCTTCCTGTTGTTGGACCAAGTGAAGGGGTTACACAAGAGGTCTATATCAAAGAGACGTATTCTACTAATGAAGTTAGATAAAGCATTCATGTTGTTAGTATAATCCAAAAAACCTCCAATTTTCTCCGAGGGGAATTACAAAGTATTAAATATCCCGCTATCATATAAAAAGTATTCTGATTCTCAAAACTAAGAGAAGAAAATTCACCCCACACCATTTTTCTGTCAACCGGAGTATTGGGAGCCTAGATGTTAAACAAGTGCCAAATGTAGTTACCAAGTTTGAAAGTCACTGCAAGATAATTATAATAGAAAGAAAAAGCCTCCCTCACCACCTTATTTGGATTCTACATTGTTACCACTCCCCCTAAAGAACCATCCACCTCACTAATATAATAAGAAGAACCCAACCATATTGTTTCAGCAACCAAAGAAAAGTTTGGGTAGACATCTTCACCTCCTCTAGCAAAAAGATATCAAGTTTTAAATCCATAAGATAATTCTTAAGAGAATATTGCTTTTGAGGACTACTCAGTCCCCTCATGTTCCATGAAAGGAACTTCATTTCTTATTTTGGGTATTAGCATCCAAAGTCAATTGCCGCCCATTGACAATTTCCCTAGATATAACTTTGTTTCTTGACATTCTTCCTGAAGGTCTACCAACCTTATTTTTTGTCCCAACATCAACTTTCTTTTCTCTTGTTGTCTTTTGTTGGGTCTGTCATTCATCATCCTGAGTGTGGTCAGGGAGACAAGAGGAAATAAGGGTTTAGTCTATGGAGTATCATATTTTTGGTAACCTCACTCATAGAATCCTCTATAGAGGGGATTTGTTGGATGACTGGGCTCAAGATAGCTTAAGTTTTTTTTTCATTTGATTAAGGGTCTCTACCCTTGCTTCCTTTTGATGTTGACTAGATCCACCAGCCTCTTCTAGAGTAACTCTAGAGTATGTTTGGTGGGAAATAAAGATTTATTTAAAGCTTCCTCCCCAGAACTAACTTGATTGGAGCAGGGGGCAACCACTTGTGGAAGAGTGACATTTACCTAGGGAAAGAGGGATTTCCCCTTCCTCTAGGGTATTGTGAGTGGTATTATTTTTATTATCAGCCTAATGTACCTATACTATAGGACTTGGAGATTTCATAAGCTCAAGGATTCCCTTTGTGAAAGGGTAATCATCTAGCTCAATATAGATATGAGACTCTTGCATTTTCTCCTGAGAATCCAAGGGGGAAGAGCATTTCTCCTTCAACTTGGGTTCTTTTGGTAAGGGAGTTTGCATTCCGCAATAACATGTCCTGGCTTCAAACATCTTTGAAAATATAGAGCAATATTTTCATAGACTAAAGCTTGTATCCACTTCCTCCATTTCGACTTCAAAGTGATAAGTTAGGGAGAGTTTTGTTAATACACAAGCGGGCAAAAACTAACTTGGATTTTGTGTGACATAGTGGGCGAAGGAATTACCAACCCACAGACATATCTGATCATCCCAAAATTCCAATGGAAGGCCAGGCATACAAACACATACCAGAGTCTTCTGATTAAGGTCATTGATGGCTCCACAAACTAGAAACAATCAAAATAAGATCCTCCTTGGTCGTAAAATTAAATAGAGACCCCCCCACATAGCACAAATGGTAGCACTGTCTTTCAACTTCCATTGAACAACCGCCCATCTGCGAACCATGTCAATTGTTGGTCGAAAGGAAAAGAATTTCTCAACCAAAGTATTGTGCATGGAGGCCATAATCCTATCCATAATAGTGTTTGGGAGACAAATTTCCATCGCTTCCTCAGTGTGGACAATGTTTGGGAGAATGTTACTCGCAGTATTATCCTTGGTCCTATTAACTAGTGTGTCTTTGCAATACGACTTTAGAAGAATCCCAATATTCTTCTCGCTATCATTATTGTTGTCAGAGTCCCTAGACAAGGTTTTGGATGCATCAAAAGGATCAGGTTGTGCAGGGCAAAGCCCTCCCCAAGATCTGCAACCATATGTAGATAGAATTTGAATTTTTTGGGGCTGGAAGTTGAAGATAAGGAGAGCGAAAAGTTGCAGAGCCACTTCTATTTTTGTCGCCTTTTGGGTTTGCATATGTTAATTTTTCTACCTTATAAAATATATGTATTTTCGACGCCTTCACAATTTTTTTTTGGGTTTGAAATATCAGAATAAAAAATAATAGAATTGAAAGTGTCATTAGAGCTCAAATAAGAATCTCCAATAGCATTAAGAGCCTCCAATTAGTCACAATCAGCTCTAGTTTGATGTTAAAATATTTAGCTATTTTATAAGAAGATTGTTATTCTTCACAACGATAAAATTGTAAATTGTTAAGGAATAAATCAATTCAAATAGGTTGTTGTTCTTTCTTCTCTATTCTACATTTTAATATAAAACATGGTTCTATTTTAAATAATTGCTCCTAATTTGATAGTAGATCTTCATTAATATGAAATCCTTTGCAATTATTTTTTCATATTATTCAATTCTATTTCATTAAGTTATTTTGAATTTTGGTTCAATTTTGCATTTCACTACTAATTTAAAGAAAGTCCGCCAAATTAGTCAATCTAATGTATTAGAGTCACAAAAACATCTCGCTCCTACAATAGTGGATATTATTCTATTTGAATAGGTGTGACAAATGTCATTAAAGATATGTTTCCAAGCTTTGACAAAGATCAATATTTTTTTTCATAATTTTCTAAGCTATTTAAAAAAAATACTATTAAAAATTCTTTAAAATAAACAACCACTCATATATTTGTAAAGACCATAGTAATTTTCATTTAACTTCAGAAAAAAATTGCAATCAGTAAAAGTGTAAAATTAACTTAACCAAACCAAAGAAAATATCAAATATAATGAAATAAATCAATGCATATGATCTTGATTTTTGTGTGTACCTGTGTATATAGCCTCTGCAACGACATAATTGAACTGTTGCATATATCCCCAGCTAATCGATGTTTCTTCCTATTGAATACCGAATCCTGACGAATCAAGTTGAGCCTGTGCTGCAACAATATTTGGGAATATAATTGAACTCTTGGGCTTGAACAGAGCAGCAATTCCTAGTCAGTGACTTGATCGCTTCAATCGCCATATGTACCCTGTCTCCTGCATTAATTTCTGCCCAAAACAGAGCTATTGCTTTGTTAGTCTTTTTCGCCAACTGATATCTATCCTCTCATTACACTCAGCCAAGAGATGTTCTATCCATATTAAATAAGACAACAAGTGCATTCCAAATATTATGCCACAAAAGACAGAGAAAACTGTAAATGTTATGCGAGAACATTTAGATAACTTTACATGTTAAGCCACAAAAAGATTGAGAGAGAAAGTTGTAAATTTTTTAATACAGATCATGAGGGAAGAGAAATGGGCTGGTCATCATGGGAGAAGGGGAAAATAATTCTAAAATTAAGTTGGGAAGTAGTGAACTTCCTTAACTGAGGACAGCAGAGTCTTTTGACACTTTATCTGTTCCCACTTCTTGTCTTTTCACGTTGTTCAGATCCATGAATATTTTTTCTTCGCTTCAAATCAATAACAAATTTCTTCTTTGGTTGTGTCAATAACTTCAAAATAATTAAGATTACAGTAACCCTCTTCCTCTTCTCTGGTAGTGTCTCTCTCATAATCTTGTTCTGAAATAATCTCATAAGTATGCTTTACATCTTCTAAGCTCAAGCTTTTGGATCTCATGGTATTCTATGTAGTTGAATCTGGTGTTATTAGCTCCACTGGCTTCAGCTTTAAATAATAAGTTTGAATAAGTTATGGAGACACCATAGTTTTTCTTAGAGAAGCCTTGATTTCCAAGTTATATTTATTTATCATGTTAAGCAGAGTTTTTTATTTGTTTCAAAACTTCTGGACTGAAAATTTGTTGTTTTAATCCAGGCAATGAGCTTCTACCACAGATGACTCTAGCTAGCTTGAATTCTCAAGGGATTTGAGCCAAATATCTGGATAGTTTTGGAATGAAATGGTGTTGTGGACTGTTTGGCTAAATGGGCCTCAAATCAAATGCAAGGTTGGAATATCGTGGATAAGGGGTAACTTGATAAGATTTATATGTTTGATTAGTAGATAGGAACAAGGTTCCTTAGTGCTTTCTTTGCTGAGCAGTTTACCAGTTAGAAATAAGGAATCAGGACTGACGAATCTGCCAAGTATTTTTTCCAAACATTCAGTGAGGACCAAGTATATTGTATTCATTTTCATGAGTTTTCTTCTATATTCTTAATTCCTAAGAAATCAAATTTTTACTTGCTTACCAGACAGGGCAGCGAAAAGAGACCAGAGGAGGCATCATGAAAATTAAGTTGGGAAGTAGTGAACTTGTGTAACTGAGGACAACACAATACGAATATTTGGAAAGTAATGTTGAAGTAAAATGTGTTGACTGCAATAATGAATTGATACCAAAGAGTATATGGCAGTATGCTATCAAACAAGAAAACGTGCCATATCATACACATATAACATAGATCAAAAGATTGAAAGTTCTGACTGTAAAATTTGAAGGGTAAACTAAATAGGCATAAAAAAATAGACTTATTTTAATGTCAGGTTGATGATGATGTTATAAAATAAAATCATTCATTTCAGCCAATCACATTCGAATACACATTAAGACAGACAAAAATAAAATCTAAAAATTCATTCAAACCAATCAAATTTTGATCAATCTCAAGTTCAAATTACAGCTATACATTGAAACATTGCAGAATGTTCCTCTGTAATGAATAACTTTATCAAATAACTAGCACTTGCCAACCTACTTGCTAGGAGACATGAAAGAGTCCCAGTGACTCCAGTTTATGAGTGTCCTAATGTGCAGGCTAATAATATCTCAAATAGAACCAATAATAAGTATAGCTTTGACTCAAATGATATCTTGAATGATGATGGTATTGGTGAGAATTTGAAAATTGACGAGGAGAAGGATAATGATCAGAATGGTAATGATACGCAAATGTGTTCAGTAGAAGAGGTCTCTGCTGTTTCGTGGTTTATTCCTGAAGCCAATAAGCATAATCTGAGTTGGTAGTGAATCAGAAGGACAAGCTCAAGTTCAAGGCCTATGGACAAGTTATTGATTTTTTACATGATGTGGGTGATACTTATGTGTGTTTTATAATTACAACTTGTAATCTACATCCTGTGAATAAGCACTTTATGATGAAAATGCATTTTGCATGTAACACCTTAGGAATAAAAAATAAATCTTGTTTTAGATAAAATTATTCCACCTGAAAATGCTACACTTTGTAAACTTATTTTTCTCACTGTTGATTAAATTTCCACATGCCTTTAACTGCATATTTTCCCAGTGTATGGTTATTTAACATTTCCTTCCCCAGTGAAAATGCCCTAATGATTTTTGCATTACATCCCTCCATAATAGAAGCCTTCACTGGAAAAAAAAATTAACCTTCTTCATCTTGGCTCTGAAAATGCTTCACCTTAAGCAATACTTTTTACCATAACCTTTTGTGTTTCTCTCAAATTATTTTACCTGCTTGTAAAACTGAAACAAGTGCACTTGTATCTTGCTATTGAAATATTCACCCATCTTAATTTAATTTCGCCTTGCATGAAATATTACACTTTGCAAAGTAAATACCCCCGAAATGTGAGAAATAATATTACTGCACATCGCAATTTGTATTTCAAATAGTATTCAATATTTTGTAGTAATGACCCCTCTTTATCATATTTTTTACGTGTCAAATATTCTAAAACACATTTAACTTTTGTAATAATTTGATTCCCAAAACAAATTATTATCAGGGCTTATAACAAAATCACATTCATTACTTGTATTATCAACAATACTCCACATTAAATAAACTTGGTCACGACAAATTGTTTCAAACTCTGCTTTCCTTTTCCGAGCCCTGTGAGTACCTCACCCTCCGGTTACTCATTTTGTCTTTAAGAAAATCCTTGCAATCATTTAATTTCATTTTTGAAATGACATTCCTTTGATGGGTTCCATTGAAAATTTTAGTGTCGTTACCTTGAGTTCTATAAATTTCAAATCTTCTTCCCTGGCATAGAGAGGAGGAGGATGGCAAAGGTCAAAAGATTTTGTATTTACACCTATCAAATGCATTTCTTGAGAGTTTCCTAAAAATTTTCAACAAATCATTTTGTACACATCCTCTAGTCATTTTAGTCTATTGTTGAAGTCAACTTCTCTCCTATTAATTATATTTGCTGAAAGTTTTGGAAGTTATTTCAACAGGTGGATGTCTGCAACATTTGCATCGCCTGTTCTTTCACATTCGTTTGTACTTTTTGCATAACTGAATACTATCACAAGGTCCATATTCGGGAGAGCGGTAGCTTCAATGCCCCCGCACCCATCTTAAATTGATCCTCACCGGTGGGTGGTGACTATAAATGGTACAGCTTGGATTCCTTAAGATTAGATGTAAAACATAAGTTAAATGACAAGAACTTTTTGCAGGGTTATTGCTAAACCTATTCTTAGTCTTCTTCCCTTCATCTAACCAAAACATACACCATCTTATCCTCTGGCCCCGCTCTATTATTCTTAGCCACAGGAATCTACTCTATCAACTTCACCAAATCCCATCACAGGGCATATCCTATGCCGGGCATATACTTGTCAAAAAGTTCCCTTCATGGTAAAACAAAGCCATAGTAAGTGTCAATCCTTGGCAAAGGCTTCAGTGACTCTACGCCAATCCTAAAACAAATATCAACTTGAGAAATAAGTCTTAACTTTGTCCATATTCCCTTTACAGTTCAGTATGATGATATCATTGTAGGTCATGATCTCCAGAGTCAGAAGAATTCTTTGATCCTGCTCTGTCATATTGCAGGACACAAATCTCACATCCACTTTTGCATGGACTGTGGGCTGGCTCTCATAAACCATATGAAGGAAATGTTTTCTTTCATACATATCTTCCCTTGACTAGATTCCTATCAGTAAATGTTCTGAACTTCTTGTGGGCAGCTATAGTTGGTAAAGATTTGTCTGTCTTGAGAACCCACATAGGTATTTATGAGAAATGATGGGAAGAAAGAATCATACTACAAAATTGTGGTAAAACTAGATGGGCTACTAATAAGATAATGAGTGTGAGTAGACAATTTTTTTAACAAATAACTATAAGACCGTTAAATTGAACATATGTGCAACTGCCAGTTGTAAATGCTCCTTTTTTTAAAAACTGTCATTTGCTTTGTTCTAATTTGTTCTAATCTGTTGGTTGAAGAATGAGATTACGTATGCTTCTCTTTCAATCCTTGTCTCTTTCTTATTTTCTTGCTTATTCGGTATTTAATGCCGCATATGCTGCATTGTTGTCTTTTTATACAGATGAAACATTTGTTAACTTGGAGAGTTATATACTTTTATGTTATGTTTACTGTACCGCACCAGTGAATAGAGAACTAGTGCACTCAAAACAATTTCAAATCCCATCCCATGAGAATAAATTCATGTTATGCAAGCCCATCTAGTGCTTGAAACATTCACCAAAATCATATTCTAAAAGACTCTAATCTTTTAGGCTGAAACAATAAAATAAAAAGTGAAGGTAAAATTCAGTTCAGTCATTTCTATCTCAAAACTTGAGACAACATCTCTAACAAGTTTAGATGTTTATAACAAACCCAAAAAAAATTTAGACATAAAGGCAAAGACACACCCCTTATAGATTCTTCTAACACTTGAAAATCCCACCAAAACACTTCAAAATCAAAGCAAAAAAGAAACCCTCACTTACAGCCTTCTACAACAACTGACCAAAATACTACAAAATCGAAGAAGAAATGAAACCCAAGAAAAAAAAGAACCAAGATGGCATGCATACCTGTACTTGCTTGGTCTTAACAAATGGAGTATCGTCAGCAGCTACCTAATGCACAACTGGGTCTTACAGAGTCTCTGCAACATTCTGTCCATGGCAATTTCTTGAATTATGAAACCCCTGCAGCTGTCGGAAATGGAATGGAGATTATAAAGTAGACAAATCGATTCGAATATTCAAATACTCCAATCTATTCTGAATTCTTGCAGACTCCTCTAACACTTAGAAACCCTACCAGAACACTGCACAATCAAAACAAAAGAGAAAGCCTAAAAGAATAAACAACCCTTGCAGACTTCTACAACTACTTACCAAAATTCTACAAAATCAAAGAAATGAAACCAAGAAAATATAAACAACCAAAATGGCATGCATGCCTGTACCTTTATTTGAGCGATCACCAAAATACACCCGGCTGGAAAGCTTTAGCTTAGGGTATGGATATAAAAGACGTTTGCAAATGCTTAGGAGAGCATATGTTAATATGCAAGCACGGACATAAACTGTTAACCCTGAAAAAATAGTCAGGAGACTGCTACTACGACTTCGCACATAGCGGCAAAAATCTAGAACAGAGTACTACCATTCATCAAAGCATAACAAAGTCCATTCTGGAATATGTATTTAGAGTAGTGCATAGAAATATGTTCTTGTGGTTTGCAATAATTCCAGGTATGTGCACTAAACAGGCATTTGAAAAAGCTTAAGAAATCTTCAAGAAAAATGCAATTAGCTGTAATAGATGATGGACATATGGACTATCCTCATCAGGTACCTAATGCACAACACAGCCTCTGGCACAGAGTATCCATTACTGTGCTTTTACAGAGCCTCTGCCATATTCTCTCCATAGCGAATCCTCATAATTGTGGAGCCTCTGCAGCTGTCAGAAACAGAATGGAGATTATGAAACACAAATCAATTGAAATATTCAAATCCTCCAATATATATAAGGATAACAAATCAGCTATAAATAGACCTCAGAAACCCTCCAATCTACTCTGAATCATTACAGACTCCTCTAATACTTAAAAACCCCAACAAGACACTGCAAAATCAAAACAAAAATTAAAAATCCCAACAAGACACTGCAAAATCAAAACAAAAAAAAACCTAGAAGAATAAATAACCCTTGCAGACTTCTACAATAACCTAGCAAAATACTACAAAATCAAAGACAAAATATAAAACAATCAAAATAGCATGCATGCATACCTGTCACATTCGGTCCATGCTGAAATCTCGGCATCTCAGAACAACAGCCATCAAAAATCAAATATTCAAATACTTGAATAATACGTTAAATCAAAGGAGCCATTAAAAACCAAATAATTCAAATCACACTGCTTGAGGGCAACTATGTTTCTTTGTTGACCGATTTCCTTATATTTCAGTTTAAATTTTATTGTTATTGAGTTTGATTAATGAGAATGTAATTTATTAAATTTCAAATTATTTTTTTAAATGTGATTAACTTAGTTTAGGTTTTTATATAATTTTAAGAGATTAAAATTGATATGTTTTCTTAATATTATAATTATTTATATAAGATAAAATAGTATTTATAAATTTAAAAAAGAAAAAGTCAATGAAAATTTTAATAGATTCAATTCTTTTAGCTTTCTAAGCTATTCTAAATATTATATTGTTTTTTTTAATTTATGAAATAATAATAATAATAACATAACCAATAACATCAAATAAAAATATTAAGTTATTCATGATTTCATATAATATTGGAACAATATTAGAATATAACTTTTATGAAACCTTTATATAACATAATTATCCAAACTACCTAACATATTTGTCTATTAACAGTGTTGATAGCTAAATAGGGAACTATATTAAACAATAGTAAATCACTCACGTGTTTTATGAGAAAATATAAACTTTATTTTCCAATAATTAGTTGATCATTTGAGAGGAAGATGTTAATGAAATACTATGATCTCTTCTATTTTGTAATTGTTTATACATTTCCATTTATATCTAACTCAATTGCTTCTATTTAAAATAAATCAAGCCACATAATATAATTATTTTGTAAAAAGTTATAGAAGAAATAACTTTTTCTTTTCTTTTCTAAAATAGAAGAGAAGGAAGTAAAGGTAAAAAAGATTTCTTTTTATGTGCAATTAAAAATAATAAACATTGAATGAAAATTTAATTTTAAAGTAATATTCTAATATTGTTCATATAAACAATTGAGTTAGATATAAATCAACATTTATGTTTTCATATAAACAATTGCAAAATTAGGAGAGATTGTAGTTCTTCATTAACATTTTCCTCTCAAATAATTAACTAATTATTGGAAACTAAAGTTTACATTTTCTTTCAATTTAAAATAGGAAATTTAAAATGTTTTTTTTTTACATTGAAGTTTAATTTGGTTGTTTATGTAGAAAGTAAATCCAAGTAGGAGGAATATGAGGAATTTAAATCTTTGAGATGATTGCTACAATAAGACTTAACGTCTTTCTTTACTATTTGGGAGACTCCCACACAAAGCCTATCGGCTTAATAATTATAATTAATAAATCAAAATTAACAAATAACTATTTGTCTTTTATAATTTTTTTATAAAATAGAACTAACTAAGAAAAAATACAAAAATTGAATTTATTAAAATGAATCTTAAATTCTTTTTCTTTTTAAATTTATAAATACCATTTCTATCTTATATAAATAATTATAATATTAAGAAAACATATAATATTTGAATCTCTTAAAATATATAAAAATCTGAACTAAAACGTAATACATAATGACATTTTGAAAAAATAATTTAAACTTTAATAAATTACATTCTCATTCATCAAACTCAATAACAATAAAATACAAAGGACTTGTGCATAACGTTTAAATAATAATGTATTTTGCAAGCTATTTATTAATGAAAAAATACAAAGGACTTGTGCATAACGTTTTAAATAATAATGTATTTTGCAAGCTATTTATTAATGAAAAAATACAAAGGACTTGTGCATAACGTTTAAAACAATAATCTAATAAATAATAGAGAAGTGACCCATAATTCTTATAAGAAAACTAAAAAATAAATTATTTATTTATGTAATAATTTTTAGTCAATTTAATATATTTTTTAAAAAATAATTATTTTATAGAAAATTTGTATAATGTATGAGACAATAATATGAAAAAATTATTATGTTAAAATTATTATTTTTAAATTAAATTATAGGTTTTTTTTAATTTAATATCATTTATCATGTTTAAAATAATCTACATAAATATTTGTATATTTATTATATAAAGTATATGTTAAATAAGTTTTATATTTTTTAATTCTATTTATTCAATAAGATCAAAAGAAATTAGAATTTATTTAAACTGGGTAGTGTCGAGAAATTTGTGTATAAGACCCCAAACTTATTAGTCAATAAGAAAAATAATTTTCATCATTTTATAACTTAAATATTTCACATGTATCCTTTAAAAATATTTAAAAGTTTTGAAAAATAAAAAAAATACTAAATTGTAATTGGTTGAAATAACTTGTTGTAATAACTAGTTAAGAAAAACTCATTGTAATTGTAGTATCGAGCCTAACACAAATACTAATAATAATGTATTTTTGCAAGCTATTTATTTTTTAGTATATTATGATTTTTTATTAAATATTTCATATTAATTTTATTGTTTGAAGGATAGTATTATTTATAAAATAAAATAAAATAGTAAAGATGAATTTTACTTGGAGGATGTTCAAAACAAAGATAACAAATTATTAAAAGGGAAGTAGGAATGTGTGTGTTTTGCAGAAGTTAATCTATCTAAAAAATTATATGTAACCTATGACTACAATTTTAAGTGGACATAAATCTTGTTGAAGAGTTCCCTAAAGAATTCATTCTTAATATTGTATAAAATTAATGGATTTTGAAAAAATCAAATCCAAGTGCAAATGATGATTTCTCTTATGAACATCTCAATCCCCAGTATAATAAAGGATTTTGAGAAATTTAGGGTTAATCATGGTATCAAAGGTAATTTCACTTCATGGTTTGGAGTATAACCCCATCATCATTGATTTGTTCCAAATGATTTGGTCAATGATAAATCTTGCTTCCTTTCACCAAAATTAATAGAGGTTGAGGAGACCACTAGAATGCTCCAAGGCACATGGATGAAACTACATTAACCTTGGTCCTATTTATTTTTGTTTTTGAATCAAACCTCTAAAGAAGATGTAAATGAAAGTAGAAAGCAATTTAGACTCAAAGTATTATGGAATAGTCTTACAATAAGGGAATGTTAGGATAACTGAGAGGGGGGGAATCAGTGCCCTTAATAATAATTCCAAAAATCCAACCAAAAACTTATCTCTCAGATATAATACCCTCTAGTTATCTTTCAGTCCATCAAGATGTATGCCATAAATAATTCTAACAAACATAAACTGCTCGGTAAGATAGACTGTTCATCTTTTCTAGACTTTACCGAGTAGCAGCAAATAAACTTTAGAGTTAACCGACCAATCCAGTTTCAGTAATGTGTAAAGAAAAATATCAGTGCAATGAAACATATACACATTTGACATGTCTTTGTTGATGATTATTCTAGGATGACGTGGGTTCGCATTTCTTAAAGAGAATTCTGAAGCTTTTGATAAGTTTAAGATTTTCAAAGCAAAAGTTGAGAATGAATCAGGTCTAAAGATAAAATGTTTTAGGTCAGATAGAGGTGGAGAGTTTACATCAGATATGTTAAATACCTACTGCAAAGAGCATGGAATATACAAACAGACATCAGCTCCTAGGACACCACAATAGAATGGGATTACAGAGTGAAGAAATATAACTATGTTAGATGCTTCCAGGACTATGTTACTTGAAGGGAATGTGTCACATGTGCATTGGAGAGAAGATATTGGTACTGTAGTCTACACTTTAAACACAATTTAGATCAGAGAAGGTACTAATAAGCACCTTACAAAATTTAGTTTAATCATGCTCAAATTATGAAATACTTTAGAATATTTGGTAGATAATGTTATATCAAAAGGGATGATGAGATAGGAAAATTTGATGCTAGAAGTGATGAAGGAATGTTCTTTGGTTATTCCACTAAGAGCAAGGTCGAAAGATGTTTCAATATAAGATTGAGGAAGATAGTTGAAAGTGATAATGTGAGAATTGATGACAGGTTTCAGATTTAGGAAATGATGTATGACTGTAATCAGATTATAGAGAATATGGAGATGAATGAAAGTCAAGAGGAAACCCTTGAGGTTGATAATGAAATTGAGGTATGCTTGAATGACTCTATTGAGACTCTAAAGACACCAAGGTATGTTAAGAAAAACCATCCTAAAAATCAAATTATTGGTGAAGTAAATAAAGGAATGATGACAAGATCCAGAATGAGAAATGATATTTGTTTTTTTTCACAAGTAGAACCAAAAACTACTGATGAGGCATGTAGAGATGAATCTTGGACTACAAAAATGCAGCAAGAATTGGATCGGATAGAGAAAAAAACACTTGGGAATTGGCTCCTAGAACGAAGGACAAGAATGTTATAGGGACTAAATGGGTTTTCAAAATGAATGAAGAAGCTATGGTAGTAAGAAATAAGGCTAGACTGGTTTGTAAAGGTTACTCACAACAAGAAAGCATAGAATTTGATGAAACATTTGCTCCAGTTGCGAGATTAGAAGCAATAAGGATGCTCCCTCCTTATGCATGACATGAGAACTTTAAGGTATATCATGTGGATGTGAAATATGGATTCCTAAATGGAGATCTAGAGGAAGAAGTATATATTGAGCAGCTTGATGGCTTTCCTTTGACAGATGATGAAGATATGGTTTGCAAGTTGAAAAAGACATTATATGGACTGAAACAAGCACCTAGAGCATGGTATGCTCAGTTGGACAGGTATCTGTAGACACTAAAATCTGTCCATTACCCTTATCCTAGCCTAATTAAATAGATATTTATTATTTATTTAATAATCCCTATCTTACCTTTAATTAAATAAATTTACATTTATTTAATTAAGAATCTTCTTTATCCCTATCCCTAATTAAATAAATTTACATTTATTTAGTCTTATCCTATTCCATTTCCCTAAAGTTTAATTAATTCTTAAATTAATTAAACTAACCTAGCTTATCCCTTTTTCTCCCACTTGGAATTAAATATTGCATTTAATTTTATTTGAGCACATGGCTCCTAACTTTAGCCCTCACCTAACCTCACTTCCCTAACCTAACCCATCCTTCTACCCCACTTGTCACTAATTAATCATAATCTTCCACCTAATCACTCCCTAATCATTTGCACAATTCTAATCAAAGGATTAGCAAACCCAAGTCACATGTGACTCTTACACACCACTTACACATTTCTTACAAAGCCTTACACACACTTACACATTTGTCCCACTTCACATGTGAACTCAACCATGAGCCATCACTTTCTCAAGTTGCTCACACATGTGTGAGCAACTTTGGTCTTCTCACCCTCTTACACCTTCTTACACATTGTCACTGACCCATCACTTTCAAAGGTTGCTCACACATGTGTGAGCATCTTTCCCCCTTTGAATTTTCAAAACCCTAATCCACTTGGCCTCCACTTGGCCTCCACCTCATGGCCACATCATTGATCATGTGCAATCCTAGCCCTTCATCCAAATTTGAATCTCAACCGTCCATTTTCCTCAAAAATCTATAAAAGAAGAGCCCTCTCCTAATCTTAAACAAGCATTTTTATCTCATTGTCATGCTGTTGGATTTGTGAGAAACCACATTCCAACTATCAACAACACTCTCTTCATCTTTCTTTTGGAGGTTTGCATATTGTTGAAATAGTTTAATATTTGTTTCCTTACTTCATTTCAAGTCATGTATGCATATTTACTTCCATGTTTTGAGGTATGCATAGATCATGTTAGAATAAGCTTAGTTTCTTAAGTGTATTCCTTTAGTTACATTTTAGCACGCCCGATGGGACCCACTTCACGGGTCATTACTAACCTTCTAATGTGTTTTCTTAAGTTTTTGTGAGTTTTTAAACTTGTAGGTTCAAGGAGCACTTGAGAGCAATTTCGATAAAGAGTCCAAAATCCTGGAAACAACCTCACGAATGTGTTTGGGGCAGCGAAGAGATTTTTATTGATATATTACTCTCTATGTTTTCCATTTTTGAAAATTCCAAGTTATAGGAAGATATACATTGAATATATATCTTAACTCTTAGTTTTCTACTTTATGTATATTTGGCTCATTTAAATTTACAATTTTGCAAAAAAAAAATCTCACATCTTTCTCTATATTTCTTTTTAAGTATATATATATTTGTATCGTCTTAAAATGGAAGCACTTCCATGTTAAGAGTGTTTAGCCCTCCTTAGGGGATGTTTTTGACCACCATCATACTGTCCCCTCCTTTCTACATCATCTCATGCTTATATTCCTATTTAGGACCCTGATTGGGCCTCTCCGGCCACCTTCTATCCCACCTGGCACTTTTTCCAGGGGTTCTGACCCCCTGGGTCAAGGTCGACCTCGACCCTGACCTAGGTTAGGGTCAACCTTGACCTTGACCTAGGTCAGGGTTGACCTCAACCTCGACCTGGGTCCCCCTTTCAAATTTGGAAATCTGTCGGTTGCCGGAGGTCATCCAAAATTCATTTCCCGCTTCCGGGTCGACTGTTTTGGGGTTCCGAAGCGGTAAATATTAAATTATATTTAATATAGGTCCTCTCCTAGGGTTAAAGGCTTTAATGGGAATTTAATTCTCCTATGTCAGCCTCCTTAAAAGATTGTGCCCTAATTTCATATAAAAGGAAGCCTTTCTCTCTCATTTTCTCTAAGTCTTCCAAGTGCAAAAAGCTCTAACCAAGATTTTGTTCAAGCATCCATTGTTCTACATGTTTTCAAGCTCTCAAGGTGTTCAAGTCTTCCTCTCAAGAATTCGATTCCTCCATTGAAGATCAAGGATTCAAGCTTTCAAGCCTTTGAAGGGATTTGGTTCAAGCATTCAAGATTTATCATTCAAGCCCTAGATCTAGCCATCATGATGGTGTGATCTTCCTTCAAGATCCTTTGTGCATCCTCAAGACTCTTTCATCATCTCTTCAAGGTGGATTCCAAGTATACAATCATGGAGGTTTATTGTTTCTAAAGTCATGCTTTTCATACTTACATACTTGCATACATTTGAATTTCAATTACATATCTATTGAGTATCATAGCTTCATTGTTAGATTCAATTCTACTACTTGATAGCATTCTGTACTTTATTGATTTCAAGGTTAATTTCTAAATTGGGGTTTGACTTGTTGGAATTATATTGAAATAATTTGTACTGGGAGGGGAGGGGTGAATCAGTACCACTAAAACTTTTCTTGGTTAGCCCATTAACCCTTAGTCATCAGTTTGTAAAATAACTTATCTATCTATTCATCTCTCTTTATGCATATGAAATCATATCATACATTCCATTTGATGTGTAACAATAAAAGAAACATACATCAAATTTGATAACACATAACACAAGATATGGTATCGCAGAAAAATCCTGTTAAGGAAGTAAAAACTGCGGTGGGGATTGTTACCCACAAACTTCACTATCTGCAAATAAGAAGAGTCGGTTAAGGCTTACAATTTGGTCACTTCTGATGACCTACCCTATTAGGAGTATTATATTGGAGACCTGTTAAGATCTACTTTGTTTGAAGTTTTTAACAACACTGTTAAGTGTGCACTCTGTTAAGATATTTACAAAGGACGGTTAAGTCCACCTTCTACAAAAGGATTTTAGATGTGATGCACTTGTTAGAATGCAACTACATAAGTCTTTGATTTGATGATAAATGCAATCTTTAATTGCTGAT
>MU225823.1:174271-193776 GCA_018584345.1 Thuja plicata | reverse complement strand
TTTTCTTCACAAGTCTTTCAACCTTCCATCCATTATCCACCAATCCTTCCCCATCCTCCCATCTCATTAATCCAACCCTATTCATAAACCCTTATCCCCCCTTCATCCCCCCATCCATTTCATCTCCCCTCCCACCATCCTACCCACATCTATGAGCATTTATATAAAAGTCCTTGATCCATTATATATATAGAAAAAGACATCTCAAGGGATATCATCCATGGAACTAGATGATTGAGTCCTTCCTCCATCTTCCTATTACATATCCATTGTCTTCCAAATCCACTTATATATCCATTTACTTATCCTCATTACCTTTCACTCTATACTTGGGGGAAAGCTCCATCCATGCCTATTCTACCATACATATCTTCCACCTACCCTATCCACCATCCACCATCCTATCTAAGTCCATCATCCATTTCCCCTCTTTTATCTTGACTATCCTACAGTTTCCCTCCATCTCATATCTCTTCTCCAAATCTATTCCACTTTGCATACCTTTTCTCTTCCTTAAAAAACTAGAGGCACTCATACATCCATACATGCTTTGGACATTACATGCCTTCCTCCCCTCCATGCATATCTTTTTCACAACTATCTATCTATCTCATTTATCCTTTATCCACCATCTCTCCATCCTTCATCTTCCCACCTCTAGTATGGGGGCATCCTTTGAAACATATTCCTTGGATCCTAATCCACTCATTCCCCATTCTTCAGTCTTCCACTTGCATCTCTTACACACCATCCTTCTCTTTTGTGCATCCTTTATCCCTGATCTTCCCATCCTTCATTTTCCTGTTGCTAGTGTGGGGCATTTCACTCCTTTACCACCTAGTTCTTGAATCTCCATCCTTCAATCCCACATTCCCTATTCATTCATTCAATATTACATATCCATCCATTCCCTTCATTTATCTCCCATCCAATCCATCTCCACCATTCCTTGGTTCTCCTTTGTCATTGGTCTGAATCCCATTCTATCAAATTCATATTCATCCATTGATATCTTATCTTCCTCATCCATTCTATATATCTTCTAATCCAATCCATTCCTCTTTCATTTTATCTATCTTCTAATCCAATCCATTTCTCTTACATTCTATCTATCTTCTAATCCAATCTATTCCTCTTCCATTCTATCATATTCTCCAATCCATTCCTCTTCCAGTCTATCACATTCTCCAATCCATTCCTCTTCCATTCTATCTTTCTTCTAATCCATTCCATTCCTCTTCCATTCTATTTATCTTATATTCCAATTCATTTATCTTCTTCCAATTCAATTCTATCCAATTCATTCCTCTTCTAATCTAATCCCTTCCTCCTTCTATTCACACTCTTATCTTCCCATTCTGTCATATTCTCCAATCCATTCCTCTTCCATTCTATCACATTCTCCAATCCATTCCTCTTCTGTTCTATCTATCTTCTAATCCAATCCATTCCTCTTCCATCCTATTTATCTTATATTCCAATTCATTTATCTTCTTCCAATTCAATTCTATCTCATTCATTCCTCTTCTAATCTAATACCTTCCTCTTCTATCTAATTCCTCTTATCCTCCAATCCCATTCTCTCTAATTCCTCTTATCTTCCAATCCCATTCTATCTAATTCCTCTCATCTTCCAATCCCATTCTATCTAATTCCTCTTAAATCTTCTAATTCCTCTTATCAAACCATTTATCCTCCTTCCAATATATTCCTCCACAAATCCCAAAGCAATCCAATCCCGTGCAATCAATACTCATCCAACCAATCCAATCTTGTAATCAAACACATGAATCCTTAATTATATCATCATATTGATCCAAATCAGCTTTAATCCATTGCCCATTTTTTCAAATCATCATCATGGGATGTATCCTTCCCAATCATTTGGATGTGCATTGTTCTTATCGTTAACTTTTCCATCCTCAATCAATCATCATCAATCAAACAATCAATCGATTTTCAGCTTGACTAGGGGCAAAATTGTGGTTTGCTTTTGGTTTATGTGCACGATTGTTTGTTGCTTGTATGTGTTAGTATTTTTTGCATTTATTATGGTCTTTTCATCCTATTGTCCCAAGGCATCATGGTCTTCCATATTATGGTGTCATAAGACATACGGTTGTATTTGACCTTTTTTTTTATCACGTACTTGACACATTGTCATCTTGGTTCCTCATATCTTGCTACATAGTGTCAAGTACAATATCAAACTTAGGTTGCTCACATCATTACAACATTACTTTATCTATTCTTACTTCATCATCCCTCTCCTTTCCCATTTCCTTCTATCATTCCTATCCATTTCGAGAGCACATTTGTGTTCTCCGAACCCACATGTCCTCTCGAGGGGGCATACCACTCCTTCCTCATCATCCTTCCTCATCCTCTAGTAATTGGGGCATCATTCTACTATTTTTATCCCTTTTATCCACTATGTTTTAATCTTCTTTGATCCAACGCCATTTCACAATGCTACATCAAACAGGGGCAAAATGTAGACACTAAAATATGTCCATTACCCTTATCCTAGCCTAATTAAATAGATATTTATTATTTATTTAATAATCCCTATCTTACCTTTAATTAAATAAATTTACATTTATTTAATTAAGAATCTTCTTTATCCCTATCCCTGATTAAATAAATTTACATTTATTTAGTCTTATCCTATTCCATTTCCCTAAAGTTTAATTAATTCTTAAATTAATTAAACTAACCTAGCTTATCCCTTTTTCTCCCACTTGGAATTAAATATTGCATTTAATTCTATTTGAGCACATGACTCCTAACTTTAACCCTCACCTAACCTCACTTCCCTAACCTAACCCATCTTTCTACCCCACTTGCCACTAATTAATCCTAATCTTCCACCTAATCACTCCCTAATCATTTGCACAATCCTAATCAAGGGATTAGCAAACCCAAGTCACATGTGACTCTTACACACCACTTACACATTTCTTACAAAGCCTTACACATCTTACACACACTTACACATTTGTCCCCCTTCACATGTGAACTCAACCATGAGCCATCACTTTCTCAAGTTGCTCACACATGTGTGAGCAAATTTGGTCTTCTCACCCTCTTACACCCTCTTACACCTTCTTACACATTGTCATTGACCCATCACTTTCAAAGGTTTCTCACACATGTCCGATCATCTTTCCCCCTTTGAATAGTCAAAACCCTAATCCACTTGGCCTCCACCTCATGGCCACATCATTGATCCTATGAAATCCTAGCCCTTCATCCAAATTGTCCATTTTCTTCAAAAATCTATAAAAGAAGAGCCCTCTCCTAATCTTAAAAATTCATTTTTATCACATTTTCATGCTGTTGGATTTGTGAGAAACCACATTCCAACTATCAACAACACTCTCTTCATCTTTGTTTTGGAGGTTTGCATATTGTTGAAATAGTTTAGTATTTGTTTCCTTACTTCATTTCTTCATATATGCATATTTACTTCCATGTTTTGAGGTATGCATAGATCATGTTAGAATAAGCTTAGTTTCTTAAGTGTACTCTTTTAGTTACATTTTTATGCATTACATTATCTACTACATCTTGGTTTTAGAATTTAGGTAGTGCAGATAGTAATTTTGTATTTGAGAACTAGTGAAGATGGAATCTTTATTGTTTAAGTCTTTGTAGATGATATTATTTTTGGAGGAAATGATGAAATGAAGCAAAAAGTTTTCTAAAAAAATGAAAAATGAATTTGAAATGTCTATGATTGGCGAAATGAAGTTCTTTCTTGGTTTACAAATGACTCAAGAAAAACATGGTATTTTCATCTATCAAACCAAGTATCTTAAGAAATTGTTGAAGAAGTTTGGAATGGAAGATTGTAAACATGTTGGAGCACCTATGATTACTGGTTGCAAGCTTACTACTACTAATGAATCTCAAAGTTTTTCTCAGGAAAAATACAAATCCATGATTGGAGGTTTATAATATCTAACTCACACTAGACCAGACATTGCTAACCCAGTTGGAATTGTTGCGAGGTTTCAAGAAGATCTGAAAGAGACTCATCTTTATGCAGTTAAGAGGATATAAAGATATCTGAAAGGAACATTGGAATATGGCTTATGATATGAAAAGTTTGATAAATATTTTACTTTGCATGCTTATATTGATGTTGATTGGGCAGGAAGTGTTGATGATAGAAAGAGCACAAGTTGTAGTGCATTTTTCCTTGGAAAGAGCTTGGTTTCATGGTTAAGTAATAAGTAGGATTATATAGCTTAGTCTACTACTAAATCAGAGTATGTTGCTGCTACTATAAATTATACATAGATTATGTGGATGAAGCAGATGTTGTAGGATATTGGGATTACTTTTGAACAACTAGTGGTTATACATTGTGATAATAAAAGCACAATAAAAATGTCAAAGAAAATTGTTATGCATTCAAAGAACAAACACATTTAAATCAAATATCACTTTTTGAGAGACAAGGCTGCAGAAAAGGAAGTTAGATTGGAGTACATAAATAGAAATGAGAAAATAGTAGATATATTCACAAAAACTTTGCCAAAAGATGAATTTTATTATCTCAGAGGTATGCTTAGGGTGGGAACCCCTCCTTGTGAGAACTAAATGATGTAGAAATGCATTAGTCCAATAGCTACTAGAGCTATATCAATTGTTGGACTTGATGCTTGGATGCACTCCTCAGGGGGAGTGATTGCAGAACATATCAGAACATATTTGGGTGATAAAGCACCTGGTTTTTGAATGCATGAAGATTTTAAAAAGCTACACCTTACAAATGTGGGATGGTTAGAGGAGGAAGATAGATATGGAACTCTTTTCCATTGATGTCAAAATGAGAGAGATAGAAGTAGAAAATCCCTACTATTTTAGGGGGACCTGTGAAGAGGATATTGAGAAGATTGTATTGAGAAGGATATTGTTTGGGTTGATGAATTTTCTCATATATTTCCATCAATGCCAAAGGAGGAGATTGTTGGAATTGGATTTGTGAGAGGTGTTGAGATTCATTTTTTTTCATCGATGTCAACATATGTTTTAGATGAAGTCTCATACAGACTGGTTATCACTGGTACATGAAAGACTGGTAGGAGTGTACATACACTGTATGGGATTTCAGAGCATGAGAGAATGGAGATGTATACAAGGATGATTATTGATATTATATCTAAGATCTCTTGGCTTGATCTTACTGTTGGAATAAGTTATAGTTGTTTCGGTGAAGTCTGGGTAAAAATAGTGATAGAGAATTGTGATAGAGTTGGTCTCTAAGTTTTGTAGATAACTTGGATGTGAATACAAGTTATGATTTATGATCTTAAGGTGTGGTAGAATAAATGTTAGATAATGTTACTTGTGATTTTTGGGTCACTGTGTTCTTGGTGATGTCAGTTGAATTGTGTGATCTTGTGAAGATCTATTTGTGGCTGACTACAACGATGAAATGTGTTTAGAGGATTGTGAGCATGGATTACAAATCTTGGAGTATAATTGATTAGTTTTAATTGATGTTTACTTATGTAAGGTACCATGTGTATCTTAGTAAGGGAATATATATTTTTTTTTACTTTGGAGAAGTCTTAATAGGCCAACCTAATTGTTTATTATATAAACTTGTATATAGAATAGTTGCTTCTTGGTGAGGAAGTGTGGTTGTGGAATGTAAAAGATGTGAGATTGTATTTTTGAATTCTGCTAGATGTAGATCATAGGTAGTGATTATGATAAAATTCATTGGAAATTTTTAAGAAAAGCAATTTTATATAAGTCAATTCACTATTTATTTTTACTCCTATATCTTTATTTGCGACAGTGAGTCCAGAAGGTGGATTTAACCTTCACATTTGGGCAGTGTGCCTGGAAGTGAGCCTCTTGTTTATCTTGAATCCTTATAGGGTATGTCATTTAACAAGGACTGTGTAGTATATTTAATAATAAGCTCCTAATAATGATAAATCTCCTAACAAGGATACAATAGTTTCAGTGCATTATTTGTGCGTGCTAATTCCCACCAGGTTTTTTTTTTCCTTTAACAAGGTTTCCTTGACAACAATTTCTTGTGTTATGGTGTTACATTTGATGTGTTCAGATTTGCATTGATTAATTGGTTTATAAAGTTTAAAGTTTAATTTATTTGGCTCACAACTGATTCACCCACCCCCTCTCAGATGTGTTGGTGGACTATTATTGCTAAAAACATTAGCACAATCCATGTGAGTTTGAGATAATTGGATACTTTCTTGATTGATTTATTGAGATAATATTTTATTGAATGTTTTTTTGATTGATTTATTCAAATTTCCTTTTTCAAGTCAAGAATTGATTTTTTCTTTGTTTTATTCCATTTTGCTCACTTTTCTCAAATTAATTATGTTTTTATGATTTAATGGCAAACTAATTTATTTAATAAATATGCTAGGATATTTAATAAATAGGAATAAATTAATAAGAAGGATTTAATTTCTAGATAAAGTTGATATTTGGGATTTTGATTGATTAAATGGTGATTAACTACAACCTATTGATCAGATCTGGTTGAATTGATGAACTGAATTGCCTTTAGTTAGGACTTTGATGATTAAAGATCGACTAATCAAGATTTGGTGCTTATAGTTTAGAAGATCATTTTTGAGTAATTACATTTCCTCCTCTTTGAATTGATGTACGAGTAGTGAATTACTTCAAATAATTTTTTTTGTTGAAGCATAGAATAGTTTGATACGAAGCAATGGAATTATTCTTGAGGAGAGAAATCAACTCCGAGCTTGATTGGACGAAGATTGATTGAAGATTTAAAAGATACCAACTCTAAACTTGATGGAACTAGAATCGATGAAGAAAGATCAGAATGCTCAGCCTGATGTGAAGCAATGAGACTGAGCATCTATCCGATGATGATGGTGACAAATAACCAATTTGAAGTAAATCGATGGAATTGATTATTGTCATAAAGATTCTTAAAGCATAAGATTGGTTTGAATGAATAACCAACTTGAGGAGGTGTGATGAAACTAATTATTGTTAAGAGACTGATTATGATAATTGACTTGATATGGATCTTGATGAAGCTAATTATCAGATTTAAGAAGACAATATCATATAGATGTGATGTGATTAAACTTATATGCCCCTAGAGATTCGACCATGTTGCAATAGATTAGATGTCTATCTAAGTGACTTGATATGAAGCGATGAAATCACTCTCTCAAAAGGATCAAAGGAACCTCAATTTGATATGGATTCTGATGAAGTTGAGATGCCCCTTGAAATGAGGTTTTTTTTTATGAAGAAGATTTGAAATTTTTTTCTGAATTTTGAAGGTTGATCACCGATCGATTGATGGTGTAATGATCATACCCTCTTAGGAGCGAAATTGAAATATAGTGATTTCAGGCAATTTATATTGATGAAATAACATAGAAAATATTTGATATGATTCTGATTGGGTTGTATACATTTAGGAACATTTATTATGTACTTGATTAGGGTCTTGTTGACTAATTTTTACCATGGTTGACTGAAATTTGAGGACATAGATTGATTGAGAAATGATTAGAAAGAATTTTGTGTTGGTTTTATGTTATGAAGATTGATTGTGCAAGAAGTCAACTGTGTTTGACCAAAAATTTGATTTGAGATTTTGACTAGAAAATTGATATCAGATTTTAATTTCGATCTTGAAAATAGATTCAAAACCATCAAATTAGGTAGGGTTATAATTTTCATGTCAATCAGAGCAAGTTGAAAATTGGGGAAAAACCCTATATAAGAGGTCAAAGGGTTATTTTCAATTCATCTTTACCCTCTCTAGTTAAAAAACCCAAAAACCTTCTCCGAGATAAAAATGGTGGTCCCCATACACATGCATCAATTTGAGCTTCAAAGATGTCACAACAGGCCCTAGAACTACCCGCGTGATCGAAAAACCTCATTTTTTATTCAAATTTCATGAAATTTGGTTAAACTTTTTATAGAGTTTAGGCATTTGTATGGTCTTCCATGCATTTACTCATATGGGTCACCCAGAAAACTCATACGAAAAACTGCTCCCAAATATTGTGTCATATCATGCTATTAGATATTTTGTCTAGGAAACACCCTTAACTCATAAAAGTCTATTCTTCATAACCCTTTTTGTCATCCAAATTTTCATCTTGATTTGTACGATTTTTCTTTATCATATGGCAAGTAATCTTTACTCGTACGAGTATTTTTTCTAGTGTCCTTCACTACACTTTGTCATATGAAAAAAGTGAGTATTTTTCCATGTTGTAATGCCAAAATTTGATTTTTGCAATTGCTTATTTGGATTCTTTAGAATAATTTTCACCTTAATTTTGATCATGTACTGATGATTTATCCTTTATTTTGCAGGTGCAGCTCATAGATATTTAGTTCAGATGCACATATCCACCAACCATGAAGTGGTTAGAGATATCATTGATGCTCATAGGGAACATGTTGGTGAGTGTTGTTTCACTTGGTTGATGCAAATGCCATACATTTGTGTTAATCATAGTTTGCTCACAACTCTAGTAGCGATATTTCATAGTGAGCCAAATACTTTCCACCTTCCTAACTGGAGAGATCACCATTACTGTAGAAAACATATACAAGATTCTTTGTATTCCTTTTGTGGGTGAGAGAGTAGAGTATGATACAACACCACGATAGGGTCTTTAGGCTCTGATACTAATTTTTTGGGAGAATACCATTCTTGATCTTTCCATTACATGGGATGACATGATGAGGAGATATTCTACTCAGTTTCCCCTTGCATGTGTTCTTTTTGGGTTTATTAGATGATTTGTTATGTAAGAATTAGGGCAATAGGGATTTATATGTGGATGGAGCCGCTAGTTTGAGAGACTTCTGGAAAAACCAAAAAAGTATGGTTGGGGTGCATGCCTTCTCACACATATGTATCATGGGATGCATGAGATAGTGTATTAGGATGCTAAGGGTATGACAACTTGGGTACTTATCCTTTAGATATGGGCTTGGGGTCACATCCCTATTAGCAGTATAATTAATGATGATAGTTGACAGGGGGGACAACCTTTTGTATATAGATATGCCAGAAATATGACACAAACCCACTTGGGGAAGACTAAGTACTAGAGATGAAAGATAGATGATTTGATTACATTGGTTTAGAGACCATATAGAAGGATAGAAGACTAGGGATATTGGAGGTCACGGAGGAGAGATATTTTCATCACTTGACCTTTGATTGGTAGGACTTTCTCCATTGTTGAGACATTTGTTGTTGTTATATTTTTGAGATAGTATAGACAACAACGAATTTTTTCATAGGATTTCACAACCTATGCTCGATTTGTGGATGAGGAGCGACTTGGTTGGGTACATATATTATCATGTCCTCTTTCCATATAGGAGATTACACAGTTTTGGTGGGGGAGTTGGGATTACCTGGAGGATATTGCAGATGTTGGGGTGACACCAGAGTATAGGGATTATTTTGTGAGACAGCCATTCCCTATATTTACAGATCTTGCTGAGAGAGCTCCCAAGATTTATGAGGAGGATGATTCCCATGTCTGAGATCGAGGTAGGACATGGAGAGGTCCATGAGATACTTCACCTAGGAGAGGAGGGGGAGACCTTGGTGTGAGTTCTACCAAGGCACCATTGAAAGGGAAGTAGCAGAGGCGAGGTGAGGGAGGGACATTAAGGTCAGTCAGAGGTGATGCTGAGATGGGTGAGGCACCATAGGCCCCAAATTTGGATGATGGAGCCTGAAAGGTTTGATAGAGGAGAGATGAACAGGTTGGTATGGGTGAGGAGGAGGGGCTGAGGGAGAAGAAAATAAAGAATGTGATCCATTCTCTCAAATCAAGGGTGAGATCACTACAAAGACATCTAGTGGTCACCCAGTCTTAGATAGTTGATAGAGACTGTAGTATTCCAAATTTGACAATGTCGCAAGATAGTCTCCAGCATGAAGTCATACATCAGTCAAGTAGATCAACTTATTATGTTGTAGCATATAGTGTTGGATTTGATAAACACAAATCCTCCCAAGAACACCTGCATGCACATTTGTCACAAGTAGAAGCAAGACAAAGACAGAAGAAGAAAAACTATGGAGGCCAAAATGCCAGAGACATGAAATCCATGTTGACAGAAAAAGCTTCTATATTATCAACAAATTGAAAAGATTACAATCTCCTTAATGAAATGCAAAGAAGTGAATCCTTATAAAAGGAATCACGAAACCCTAAAGAATTATAAAGCTGCCTAAGTATAACTTAAGCATAGAGTAAATAGACTAATAATTAAATGATTTAATTATTAGCTATACTATGACTACTCTAACACCCCCCCTTAATTGTAACTTAGAGAGAAGAAAAATAGCTAAAGCCTACTGTAGAAAGCAGGAAAGATGGGTCCCGGCAACAAGGCCTGATTAGGTACCCAAGTACAAGAAATGAACTAGATGAAGGAAACTAAGCCTTCAATCTAGGGAAAGTCCTAGAGAGAGGAACAAGAATGAGCAAGAAGCATCTCCGAAGCATGTAGCTGAAAAATCTGTCAGAAGAGACTGCTGGAACCCCCACTGAAGTGCATGACCAGGTAGAGAAGACAATGTCTGAAGAGTTGATCAATCAAACCAGGAAGCAATAGAACCAACAGATGAACCCCCCCATAATGCTGAATAGGGAGAGGTGACAGGAACACTGAAATGCAATGCCAGAAATGTCTACAGAAGAAGAACCAGGAACACCAACAGTGCAACAGAAGTACAAACACAGGATAAAGGGCGGTGTCACCGACACACAGCATGGGCTAATGTCATAGAAGGTACACTCACTTGACAAAGGTGGATGCGCCTAAAATGGCATAAACATCATAACCCCCCATGGCACTTTATAATAGAGTGCGAGTACAAAAACCATACAAGGTGTACAAGATCCCAGAAATGCAGAAGTAGGCACTTTATCTCAGTGCGTTTATAGAAAAAAAAGATGTAACAGAAGAAGCATACAAGCTCAGAAGTCAGAAAGAAGAGTGAGCTAGAAGTACGGTAGAAGAGATCCCAGGACCTGTAAACCCAAGCAATCCACCAGAGTGCATAAACTGCCAAACTTAGAGGAGAGAAAACCTGGAGTAGACTCTAGAAAAAATACCCCTGCCACTGAATAGTTCACTGAACCAGCTTTCTGACGATATCTGGTTTGCCAAAAATGGAGTCCGGATGAGCTAGATATGACTCTTGGAAGACAAAAATAGACATCAGACTTTGACAAAAAAAAACTATCAAAAATGTAGAACCCAAATCCCTAACTACCATCATCGGAAATTCCTCAGAAAGAGCTTTCTGACGGTATATGGAAGTTAGAAAAAGCCCCCTGGATGCTCAAGATAGAGCGAAAACAGTCCCGGGGGGTCAAAAGTGCTCTAAAAATGAGAAAATAAGCCCCTGGGGCTAAAAAAATAGCGCCCCTGGGCGCATGGCACACAGGGGGTTAAACTTGGGCTCCTGGATGCCCATAAGACTGGCCGTAGGCAAATAGAGCCCGTGGGGGCTAGCAAACAAGCCGTCGGTGGCAGGGGTCGGGCTGAGCGGCGGGCCGGTGGCGGAACTGGGCTGAGCGGGGCGGCGCAGTTGTGCGAAGGGCACGCCAACGGAGGGCTGGGAGGCGGCGGCCGCAAAGGGCAGCGGAGGTTAGGCTGCGGGGGCCGAAGGCCGGCGGAGCGGTGGGTTTCAGAGCGGCGAGTTCCAGAGGGAGCACGGGCCGGAGGAGCTGGGGCCGGCGGGGGCCGCTGCCAGAGGCACCCGCAGCCGGTGGTGGTGGTGCGGCAGTGACGGTGCCCCAAAAAAACTTGACTGCGCTTTTTTTTAAGCGTTTTTTTATTTTTTTTGAAAATTTTTCCAATCCTGCCTCATTTTTCGTGCCCATACGACCCTAATAGGCCAAGAAATTTCTCCCCGAGGCTCCGGTGTCCAAACCAGACGTGCCTTATATGGATTATGGGGTTTTTGGGCCTTCTGAACGCAACCGTGAGGTCAGTTTTGGTCCAAAGTGCCTCAAAAAATAAAGACCCCCCAGAACCAAGGAAAAATGTCAGAAAAGACTGGCGATCTTCAAACCCCCGAACTGCGATGGGCTTGCTTCAACAGAGAACGAACAACGAATAGTAGGAGAGCTCTGATACCATGTTGGATTTGATAAACACAAATCCTCCCAAGAACACCTGCATGCACATCTGTCACAAGTAGAAGCAAGACAAAGACAAAAGAAGAAAAACTATGGAGGCCAAAAGGCCAGAGACATGAAATCCATGTTGACAGAAAAAGCTTCTATATTATCAACAAACTGAAAAGATTACAATCTTCTTAATGAAATGCAAAGAAGTGAATTCTTATAAAAGGAATCATGAAACCCTAAAGAATTATAAAGCTGCCTAAGTATAACTTAAGCATAGAGTAAATAGACTAATAATTAAATGATTTAATTATTAGCTATACTATGACTACTCTAACATGTTAGATTTGATAAACGCAAATCCTCCCAAGAACACCTACATGTAAGACTGTCACAAAGAAGCAAGAGACAGAAGACAGAAGAACAGCTATGGAGGCTAAAAAGCCAGAGATATGAAATCCATGTTGAAAAGAATAAAGCTTCTATTAACAACAATACTGAATACAATCTCGGTAATGAAATGCAAAGAAGTGAATCCTTATAAAAGGAATCATGAAATCCTAAAAGGGAAACCCTAAAGAATTATAAGCTGCCTAAGTCTAACTTAAGCATAGAGTAAATAGACTAATAATTAAATAATTTAATTATTAGCTATACTAAGACTACTCTAACACCCCCCCTTAAGTGTAACTTAGGGAGAAGAAAAATAGCTAAAGCCTACTGCAGAAAGCAGGAAAGATGGGTCTCGGCAACAAGGCTTGATCAGGTACCCAAAACAAGAAAGAAAACTAGATGAAGAAAACTAAGCCTTCAATCTAGAGAAAGTCCCAGAGAGAGGAACAAGAAAGAGCAAGAAGCATCTCCGAAGCATGAAGCTGAAAACTCTGTCAGAAGAGACTACTGGAACCCCCACTGAAGTGCATGACCAGGTAGAGAAGACAATGTCTGAAGAGCTGATCAATCAAACCAGGAAGCAATAGAACAAATAGGTGAACCCCCCCATAATGCTGAACAGGGAGAGGTGACAGTAACACTGAAATGCAATGCCAGAAATATCTGCAGAAGAAGAACCAGGAACACCAACAGTGCAACAGAAGTACAAATATAGGATAAAGGGCGGTGTCACCGACACATAGCATGGGCTAATATCATGGAAGGTACGCTCACTTGACAAAGGTGGATGCACCTAAAATGACATAAACATCATAACCCCCCATGGCACTTTATAACAGAGTGCGAGTACAAAAATACACAAGGTGTACAAGATCCTAGAAATGCAAAAGTAGGCACTTTATCTTAGTGTATTTACAGAAAAAGAATGTAATAGTGAGAAACATACAAGCTCAGAAGTCAGAAAGAAGAGTGAGCTAGAAAATCAGAAGAAGAAATCCCAGGACCTGTAGAACCAAGCAATCTACCAGAGTGCATAAACTGCCAAACTCAGAGGAGAGAAAACCTAGAGAATAATCTAGAAAAATACCCCTGCAATTGAATAGTTCACTGAACTATCTTTTCGACGATATCTGGTTTGCCAAAAACGGAGTCCGGATGAGCCAGATAGGGCTCCCGGAAGGCAAAAAACAAACATCAGACTTTGACAAAAAAAAACACTATCAAAATGGTAGAACCCAAAAACCCAACCTCCATCATCGTAAAGTGCTCAGAAAGAGCTTTCCGATGATATATGGAAGTCAAAAAAAGACCCCCGGATGCTCAAGATAGAGCGAAAACAGTCCCGAGGGGTCAGAAAGGCCTCAAAAACCAGGTTTTAAGCCCCTGGGGCTAAAAAATTTGGGCCCCCGGGCGCATGGCGTGCTCAGGGAGCTGGGCCACAGCCCCTGGTCATTCATATGACTAGCCGCTATGCAAAAGGCCCGCGGGGGCTGAAAAAACCCGCCGGGCGGCGGCGGCGGTCATGGGTGGAGCGGCCGGAGCGGAGGTGCAAAGGAGGCGGGGGCGGCTGGGCGGCGAGGGCCGCAGAGCGGTGACGAGCGGCGGCACAGGCCGCGGAGCGACGGCGAAAAGGTCGCTGGGCAGTGCGGTGGCCGCAGGCAGAGCGCGGGTGGCACGCCCTAAAAAATGCCCAAAACGCCAAAAAAAAATAAAAAATTATGTGTTTTTCCTCAAAAAATGTGCCTGTACAGCCCTGGAAGGCCAATAAAATTTCCTCAGATGCCCCGGTGTCCAAAATGGACTTGCCTTAAGTCTCCAGCATGAAGTCATACATCAGTCAAGTAGATCAACTTATTATGTTGTAGCATATAGTGTGATGGTACCATTGGATTGACATGTGGTACCCTTCTCTCAGTATAAAAATAGATCAGAGGGAGCCACACCACGTAGGTAGGATGACGTACCACCTACTCCTCCACTATAGCTACAGTGGATGAGGGAGAGGAAAAGAGTTAGGAGATAGATTAGATATACCATTTTTTGATCTCTCCATATATTGTACCCCATTTGACATTGATGTTGATTATATATATGAGACACATGATTCGATCTCATTGTACTTTATTCATTGACATATTTGATAGTGATTTGAGATGTTCATGATTTTTTTAATTCTACATGATGTCTTATGTTTATGTATGTACTTTTATTTCCTATATGAATGTATGCATTGCCCATGATCATGAATATAGATATGCTTTATTTTCCTATATGTAAATGGATGATATTATGTGTTGGGTCTCAAAACTACCTATCCCAAAAAGGTGCCAAACAAGAGAGGGAAGTCTTATGAACAAGAGTAAAATTCCTCTACTCTTTTGGCCTCAATTATGCCAAGGAGGGTGTACCTTTAGTCCTCATGGCTTTCAATAATATTTTTGCAGTTTTGACATTTTCCATCAAAACAATCATGTTACTAGTCCTCAAAATTCCTTCCTTACTCTAAAACCCACTCTATCTACCAAAATGAAATAAAAAAATTCTAAAATAAAAGAAATATTATTATGACATCAATTCCTTTCACCATTGGTTTATAGAGTCTTCATTTATTAAACCTTAATGTACAACTTTGTGAGACAACTTATACCACCATCAACCATCCAATTCTATTAATGTAACACCATTTTGATTACCACACATAACTAATTCAATCAAATTTATTTCCCACGATAAGAAACCAACTGAACAATAAGAAATAAGACAACAACTTCGTTGTGACTTCTTAATTGTCAAGTCTATGTGCAGAATATACTGTGATGTTAACAAATGTCTTAAAAATAGTCATTGAATTCATATATCCAATATCACAATGGACCTAATTTAATGAGTAAATAAGAACACACATAACACCATCTAAGTAAAGGATCTATTCATTATATATACTTTCTTCAAAAATATGTTTTGTACATATGTCCCATCTCTTTCTAGTTTACCACTATTACTATTTCTACCTTGTACCAAAAATGGTTGTGGTTTCCTTGAAGAGGAAGTGACAAGCTTCCAACCATTTCATATGTCATTTTCAATAATTGCATCAAAACTAACAAAATTCCACAACCCTATGATCCTATATAAAGTAACGCTTCATCTTCAGAACACCCACCAATCATCAAGACACATGTTGTTTAAGATATCTTCAAGCTGGTTCTCGTACTCAGCAGGTTCCATCTGAAATTCTTCAAAAAGAGCTCGAAGGTCTTGTTTATCTCATTCACTCTCAAGTTCCACCATATCACTTTGGTATGTAGCATAGTTAATAGAGATGTTCCAAGTGACCGCCATGAGACCACTTGGAATATCATTTTTTTCTTGTTCCTCTTCCTCCTTCAAGTCAGGCTGCAACATAGGACAAAGATCCTCATTTGATGACCCATCGATCATTGGAAACCCCATCATATTTTCTAAATGTACTATAACAAATAACTAGTTTGGAAGTCATTATAAAGAATTTTATCAACATTAATGTAGAGGAATGTTTCGCACAAGACAACTCCTTGGAAATCCAAACCCAACACTTATGACTTATCAATTCTTGACATGTCACACACTTGCCATTGCATTCTATCCCGCCAATGGCATACCACATTTAATATCACTCTTTTTCATTATGGAGTTCATCCCTCCATAATATCAAGTGGTGATTTGTTGTCTTATCAATTTAAATTCACACCTTTAAATTTCCAACTATTGCACTCCATTTGTCAAGGTAATCATGTCTTTGTAGTTTCGTTGTACCCAACACTTCGGTAGTACAAAACCTTCAACATGGCCATTTCAAAATATTTTAAAACTTACAGCCTGCAATTTTTCCTTGTCTTGTTCCTAAAATATGTTTCTCTAGTAGCTAGCATAACTGGATGAAGAGTCCCTAGGTAGCGGATATTAAGATTGATCAAAATATCTTGGTAATATTCCTTGATTATGCTACTAACTTTTAAAGAAGAAGCTTTCTCTGTGAATAGTGTTTAATCCTTTGGGAATCTTGCACCAAATTTCTAATTAGGTCTTCACACAAACTCATTAATATCTTTTAAATTTAAAATAATACTCCATAGGGTCTAGGTGGCGATATCATTGTCAAATCACATAACTAAGGTAGATCATTATTTTGTACCACCTATCATCTCACAATAAACCCATCAGAAAACACAAAGCTTCTCATGCAAGAAATGAACTACCGCGATGTTGCATCTCCCAAAAAGCACCTTCTACAAAATGATGTCATAGTACCAATCTTGTCTCTATTTCACAAATCATGATTTTCATGCTATGTGAAACAACGCTCAAAAACACTTTTTGATTTTGATAACCGACCTTTAACAAAATTCAACTATTTCAAAATAATTCAAATAGTGTCTCCTTCTGGTGGATACATATCCCCTGTGGATATGACAAGAATCGAGTTTTCTCTAGAAGTAGCAAATCCTCTGCTTTATCCATTGGGTAAAGGAGTCTATTTTTTGTTCCTATGCTAAAAGGTGGCCAATGACCACCAAAATGTAAACCCATGGCTTCCCTCTACTAAAGACCCTTCTTTGGGAATTTCTCTAGAATATAACAAGAAATATCCTCCTGAAACTTATCTAGAAAAAATCAATAATTTCTCTATTCACACATTTCTCTGATTTGTGAAACTTTCCAAGTATCATCATGACATGAATTCAAAAAAATTGAACACCATTAGTATTTTGTGTCTCTATATTTTCACTTTCCTTCTTTGAAGCAATATAACAACACATCCTTTTCAAGCTTGAATCATCATATCCATAGTTTCCCTGTTCTTCAACATATTTCTTTTGAAGACTTGCATTTTTCTCTTTTCACCAAAAAAATGTATAGGAGTCAATACATTAATAGGATCATCACATGGAAATACATCGTCCAAAAACTTACACTTAATTTGTTTACTCTAATTTTATATTTGTGACTTCATGTTCTCTTTCTTCATGCAACAGATTTGAATAAAATTGAATATCTCCCCACTGAATTCCCATGCATAATCCTTCCTTGTCATCTTCTTTTTCTCGATCAAACTGAGGATTTTCCATACAAAAATCATCCTCCTCTCCCTTTTCTGACTCACAATCTGTCTAACCAAAATCTGATGACTCTATATCGTGATCATGCTCTTCTTTCTTTATTTGACACTCTACTGTCTTGTTCATGTTCCCATTACGAAGAGGAAAATTTTTCTTCATTTAATTAAGGAAATAATTCAAATGATCAAAGCTATTTCCACTTATACCCAATCCTAGTTCTGGCTTAAAACTCCTAATTCTACCATATTTTTTTAACCTTCTCCATGTTTTCTGCTATTTGAAAAGCTTCATGCAAATTTACATGATTTTCCATCCTTATTTTAAAACTCATTTCTTCATCAAAAGCATCGAGATATACAGATAATGCCCATGCATCACTAGGTTTCATACTTTGAGGTAATTCCTGAATTATTCTGGAAAACCTAATATGAAATTGGGGAACTGTTCTATCCTTCAGAACTTGAACATGAGTAAACCTTTTAAGCAAGACATATTTACTTACCTTCTCTCTGAATTGATCCATGAAATTTTGTTTTGGATCCTTCCATGAGCTTATAGAATGCAAAGTTAAACTTGATAGCCAGTCTCTTGCATAACCCTCCAAAGATTGGACACATAGTCTCATCACAATATCCTGATGATCTACCCCAAAATCATCCACCAAATATTCAAAGTTTATTACATGTTTTTCCATTAACCCTTCTTCTATACCGTCAAATATCAGGAGCCTTTCCTTGATTCCTACTGGAATAGCATTCAGAAAACCAAAAATCCCTCTGAAATCCAAAGTCTGATACTGTTCTATCTTGGAATGTATTCTCTGCCATGATGAGGCAACATTATTTGACGACATACATACCCTTCTAGACACATCTGTGTGATAATACAATTTTTTTTGGATTTTCAAATTTTGGAGTCGCCACCTCTCTTATGAGAAGAAAAAAAATTAGGGTAACATTTCCCCAGTGGAGTCTTCTGACACTTTTGACTCTAATCCGGGCCACAAAATTCCCCAGCAGAGTCGCCAATCTATTAGATCTCAAAACTGCTTATCCCAAAAATGTGCCAAAGGGGAGATGGAATTCTTGGCCAACAAATAGGAAATAAATTCCTCTACTCTTTTGGCCTAAATTATTCCAAGGTGGGTGCACCTTTAGTCCTCATGGATTTTAATAATATTTTAGCAGTTTTGACATTTGCCATCGAAAAAATCATGTTACTAGTCCTCAAAATTCCTTCCTTACTCTAAAACCCCCTCTATTTTCCAAAATGAAATAAAAATATTCTAAAATAAAAGAAATATTATTATGAGATCAATTCCTTTCACCATTGGGTTATAGAGTCTTCATTTATTAAACCTTTATGTACAACTTTTTGAGACAACTTATACCACCACCAACCATCCAATTCTATTAATGTAACACCACTGTGATTACCACACATAACTAGTTCAACCGAATTTAACTCCCATGAGAAGAAACTAAGTGAACAAGAAGAAACAAGACAACAACTTCATGGTGACTTCTTTATTGTCAAATCTATGTGAAAATATACTGTGATTTTAACAAAAGTCTTAAAAATGGTCATTTAATTCATGTATCCAGTCACAAATGACCTAATTTAATGAGTAAAGAAGAACACACATTGTAACCACCTGAATTTGGTCTGTTCCAACTATGGACCCTATTTTTCCTAAGTGTGATCATACCCTCAATTATGTCCAAACGACCCTGTTACTGCTTGGCATAAATTCTTCAAATCTATTTAATGTCCTAGGTGATTTTTATCACTAATTTATATTAACTATTGTAGCCATATAATTCAAATCAATCCAAACCAA
>MU225823.1:143700-157701 GCA_018584345.1 Thuja plicata | reverse complement strand
TATATATATATTTTAAATACGTTTAGTTTTATCTTAAAATTGGGAAATATATGTAAAAAGGGAATTGTGTTTTTTATTTATTAAAAAAATAAAATAATTAATATTATTATTAATTTATAAATCAAGGAGGATTTATTCTTTCGATTTTATTGTATTAAATTACGCATTATTAGTCGGAGGTCTCTATGGTGTTAGCTAGGTAATAATAGAGGTATTATTAGATGACTTTTATCAATGCTATATAACACCTAGGAGTTTTATAAATTTGTAATTATAACTGAAGATTGGTAGTTATTTCTTAGATGTATTTATAAATTGTTTTTATAAATAGATTTATAGGAGATGTTAATGTTTTATCAATATACCCTTCTTCTCATAACGTGCATTCACAATGCCTTGTGAGTATTACACAGTGCAGATTATTTATAGAAGAGTAAAATGCTTCGTAAGGAATTTCCCTCCTGCCAGACTTGTGGGCATTTTCATGATGAGCTCTTACCAAGGAACTATAGGGTATACATCTCTACATAGGCTTCTGAATCTCCATTCCCAAACAGAATTGAAGGCCCAGAACTCGACCAAATTTTTATCGTTAATTCAATGTTGCATTATAGGGTTGTCCGTCGTGTTGTTTGGGAACATGTTTTGTCTCCCAGAATAGTGGTCTTTCCCTCTCAGCTGGTGTCGATATTCCTTTCCAACTTAATGGACATGTTGTAGTCGGTGGACTTGGTAGTCTACATTGCTAATAAGATCGTTCGACCTCAATATATTCACGGAACACGGCTCACGATGGCACTGCAGAGGTATGACCTTTGGTCAAGCAATGCATTGATTGGGGGACTGCTATTACATCAAGATATTATGGCTAGTCATGAACACCTGATGGCATATGACAACTTCAAATGGGCGATGGAACAAAAGAGCTTCTGAGTACTAAGCAAAAATTTGTAGATTGTGGGTACGGCCCTTGGGAAACCACTGGTGGATAAACTCTGGTGTCTGGCACATTCGATTTTGGATCTTCTACTCTCGCCACTTCCTCTGGTTCAACCTTCGCTCTGCTACAAGGTGCCCTTTGGGAACTCAATACAGCTACTTGATCTGAATGTACCACCCTCGCCCGATCATTCTTCCAACATTCATCCGACGGCCCAGAACACAATTGATGGCTGGGAAAGTGAAAATGTTGCGGCTCTGCCTGCTGGATGGGAAAAAGTGTGGGATTCTTCCGCTCCTATGGAAGAGTGATTGATTGTGAAACAAATGCACACCTATGACCCTGCATAGGCATTTTGGATATGCCATTTTGTGAAATCATGTAATTAGGTTATATGGATTAGACATATTTAGTAGGCCTTATTTGAAATTTTGATACTCTATAATAATCAACGAACAGTATCATAGTATAGTTTTGATCCCTTCCATAATTTTGGGGAAAATTCTGGGGGATATCTCTATTTTAATGTATCACTCAACCAGAATTAGTGGGTTTCCTGTGAAAACCAAAATGTAATCATCGTCATATAACCTATTAGGATTTGCGATTTTTCTGAGAAAATCCAAATGTAAAAGCTGACATATTCTAAATTGTATACGACTACGATCCTGGGGTTTCTTCCTGATTCTTCCATGGGGGAGTCATTGAATCAGTATATATTAATATAAATATGGTGGACACCCCACTTTGGCTTAAAAAAAAAAAAGTTTTATCAATATGGAATATTTAATTATTTCTAGATAGTAATTTTAGTGAGTAAATGAATTTGCATGATTAGGAATCATAAATTTGTTTATTTGTACGTTAACATTATATTTGATTTTATGCATTCTGAATAAGAAGTTATTATTCCATGATGTGTTTGGAGTGCGTGATTAAATAAATTCATGTATTCTTTTATGTAGTCATGTTTCGAGTGTCTGTTGGGCTAGATGACCCTTAGGACTTAAATCTAGAGGTTTGTGATTGTAATTTTGCACGGTATCTGTTGTGATGTTAATTTGTAATTTATGATGATGTCATAGTGTTGATTTCCTATACCCAACCTAATTTAGTTATGATGTGCTTTATGGTCTTATGAGGGTAATGTGGTTATTGTTTGGTTATTGAGAACCTATGTGCTCCTGAATGAGCAGGATGCGATTTGTGATTATGTATATCTTCATATGTTGATCTTGAGCCTAGGTAGGTTAACTAGATGTACAGTGGGGAAGTGGCTTGCAATGGGGGTCCAGGACTCTAAGCGGTTACTAGGTAAACTCATTGGAAAGTTACTTAATAAGTCGAAATATGATACATTAAAGGGGTTTAAAATGAACTAATAAGATGTCTGAGTCTCTACCCATGCCTTGAGTGCTGTCGCATGATAGGATGGGAGTTGGGATCCTTTTCTTCGCAAAAGGATAACTGAGCCACATAGTGTCACTTGGAGGCCAAAGTCAAGAGGTACTACTAGGGTTACCTTCAAGGTTAGGCTTATGTGATGACACTTCCCTATATACAGCTTAGGTTATCCTACGTATGTCAGTTACCTTTGGTGTTTTTTAGTGTTTCTTGTTATGGTTTAGAGTGCTTCTAGATCTTCCTATGCATGGAGTATGAGGTCATGTATACCTTGTTTGTATTCTTATTGTATACCCCGTGTTATGGGCCTGTTACTATCTCCTTAGCACGGTGGGAGTGGACCTTTGGTTCCACGCGGTCGGGTGGTAGTGATTCTTATTACCATTGAGATTTTGATGGATTCTTCTTCATGCTTGGATGTTCCTTGTTGTAGTTTCAGCTTCATTGTCTTTTGGAGACTTGCTCAGTTACTTGAGATGTGTTTTGTACCATATGTATATATTGGTTATCATCCCTTGGAGGATCCATTGTATTGTTCATTATGTATTATTACATACCTTGCGATTTGTGCAGTGGATGTTGATTAGGTAGTATACCTTATGGTATCAGTTGTATATGTAATCATTTATTATGAGAGGTTTGTTATCAGATTCAGATTATGTAACCTTATGTCAGTTCTTTACATTTATCAATTGTAGATTTGTATGTTTAAGTAATTCTGCGTCAAGGAACCCTTGAGAAGAGTTATCTATGTATGAGCTATATTTCATGTATGTCATGTACTTCATTGTGTTGCTTCTGCATTGTTATCATTATTGTTTGTAAACATTTAAAAAAAAAAATTTATTCCGTGAACTTAGTGTCATGTTTAGGTTAAGTTCTCCTGGGTTCCCTAGCGGGGCATTACATACCTAACATGGATGCAACCTAGGACTTAGTCACTAGTTTTACGATGCTATTTTTCATCACTAAGCCTTTCAGACACATAATGTTGATACAAACCTCATTGGTGAAGAAACCATGGGGATGTGAATATGAAATTTATCAAATTTAATGTTAGAGATAGACATAAGCACCAAGGTAGAAAGTACCAGGATGTCCTGAATGTCAGGTCATTTTGATATTGCAAGTGAACATAAGCACCAAGGTATAAAGTGCCAAGATGACCTGAATATTTCTTGTGTGACAACACACTAGACAAAATAGAGGTCCTTCTTTTCCCATGCAATAGTATTTTTCTATCCTCAATGACCCTTTTATCATTCATAACCTAGAAAAATTTAGCATTATACCAATAGTGACTTGTACGTTTACATCCTAGGGTAAATATTCAGATTACACAGTTATAAGAAGTTACTCAAAACAGACAAGGAGATAATTCAAACGTCACTATAACATTTAAATATAAAGAGTCAAGGTATGTTTGGTGTTTTCACCTTGATGTGAAGGCACTTATCATAGACATCCATTTTATGTCACATTTCCAGATCATTGGAACCATACCTACAAGAAGAAAATAAAGAAAAGTATTATGCCCCTAGTCCTTGCTTCTCTAGTCAAGATAGAAATCTTTGAGTCACTTAGAGAGAATAATATCCAAAATCCAATTGAAAAGAGGACACACAAATAAAATTTTAGAATAGCTCAAACAATTTCAGTGATTGCTTTTGTTTCATGAATATGATTGTTTGCGTGTTCTTATGTGTCATTGATATGTCAGTGGCAAAACCCTGCAATGGTTAGGAGACAAGAAACTGACTCAGAATAGAAAAAATTGCATAACTGACACAATGATGACTTGGTAAAAACTTGTAGGACGTCAAGATTGAATAGTTTGATTTCCCTAAGATTGTGATGTTGATCGGTTTCAAGCCATGATTATTCTAGGAAGAACCAAGGTATCATGAAAGCAACTAAAAGATATATACAAACTAAAGTAGAAGCCTATGAAGGTGGGAAATTCCAAGAATTGTGTTGATAGATGGTGTGCTGAATTAAAAGAGGCACATGTTTACCACATTTTCACCTACTTGACAGGGGTTATATTTTTTCTACTGAGGCACCTATTTACCAGGTTTTCACCAGGGTACTTATTCTTATTTTTTGTATTTTTTGGTATTTTTCTCTTTTTTTCTTTTATTTTTATTTTTGATATTTTTTATTTTTATGGTGTTATCAAGGTTCCTATTGCTAGGTTTTCACCAAGATAGTAATTTTTTCTAGAATTTTTAGATTTTTTTAAGGACTTTTTAGAGTGGTACATGTTGTTGGACCAGATAATGCTAACTGTAGAATATCTAGATATGGATGGTGTTGATAGGTTCACAAAGATTTTCTCCTTATGTCATTGAGAGTTGATAAGCTCTAGAGACAAACACTGCAGTAATGATGTAAGGACCTAGCTAGTTGGGTTCAAACTTTCCTTTTTGTTTATGATGTTGATTCCTAGGATTATCTCTTAAAACAAGGTCACCAACCTGAAATTCTTTGTGTCAAACTTTCTTGTTGTAGCCTCAAGACATTCTCTTTTGGTAAGCCCTAAGGTGATTGAACGCCAATTTTCAAAGTTTATCTAGCAACTCGAGTTCTTGCAATCTAGATATTTTGTAGTCGTCAGTTGTTACAAGACCCTGCAAAGAAAATCTTAGAGATAGAATTTCAATTTTGATTGGTAATACTACTTTTGCCTCATTCACCAAAGAAAAAGTGTAGCTCTAGTAGGTGTTCTGATACTTGTTTTGTAAGCCCATAAAGCCAGATTAAGTTGAAGGTGTCAATCTTTTGCTGATTTGTTTACCATTCTGTGCAAGATATTAAGTGGGGTTTTGTTGGAGGCTTCAGTCTACCCATTACCTTAAGGGTAGTAGATAGAAGACCAATGTTGTTTGATTCTAAAATTGTCAAAGAGCTCATCCATATCCTTTTTTTTGAACTACCCTCCATTGTCAGTCACAATTGAGGATGGGATCCCATATCTATAGATAATTTAGTTGAGGATAAATATAGCCACTTGTTTGAACTGGTTTCTTTGATGAGTGGAAATTCTTTGACCCACTTGGTAAAGTACTCAGTGGTCGTTATGATAGACTTATGCCCATTAGATGAAGAAGGATATATTTGACCGATGAGATCAAAATCCCACCTTTAAAAGGGCTAATGAGTGATAAATGATATGATCTGCCTTGCTAGAGCATGTATGAGATTACTATGTAGCTGAAATTTCTTATAGTTCTTAGAAAATTTGATAGCTTCTTTCTCTAAATTCGGCAAATAGTAGCCGACCCTTGGTAGTTTTTGGGCTAGAGTTAAACCGTTAGAGTGAGATCGACAAATGCCTTCATGAACTTCAACTAATGCATGTTGATACTCTTTGCATTCTAAATACCTAAGAAATGTACCATCTAAACATCACCTATATAGGTCATTAGCTATGATGACATACCGCGAGGCATTGCAAATCAAGTGTCATTTCTCATTTTGAGTAAGGTTGTCAGGAAAAATTTGGTCACGTAGGTATGGGTAGACATGGATATATCGAGATGAGTTGTGTCCAATGATAGAAAAAACCATCTGGGATTCAAGTGAGTTTTAGGCAAGATAGGGTAATGCTTCAACTAGGAACTCATAGTGGAACTCATTTCTTGAAGGTATAACATTGTTGTAAGTGTATCCATAGCATCCATTGCCTTGTTTTATGATCTAGGTATCTATTGAAATGTGATGAAGACAAAGTATTTCTTAAGATCATCAAACATCCTTTTCTAGGGCATCAATTTTTCATCCTTAGTTTGATATACATCATTAAGCTGGTTGATTATAAGTTGAGAGTCACCATAAATATGTAGCTCAACAATCTTCCATTCAATATCCATTTTCATTCCATTCACCAAGGCTTCATGTTTTGCAATATTATTAGTACAAGGAAAGATAATATTCTATGCCTTTGGGAGTGAATATTTCTAAGGGGTTATAAAAAGAACTCCAACACCAGAGCCTATTTGAGAGAGAGATCCATCAAAGAACATTTTCCAAGATTGTTGAGTAAGATGCATGATAAATTCATCTAGAAATTCAACGTCCATAGTTGATCATATTGAAGAAGAGCATCAACCAGTTGATCAACAATTTCTTGTCCTTTTATAGATTTTCTTTCTACATGCTCAATATAAAATTCACTAAGTATCATAACCCATTTAGCCAGCCTACCTGTTAGTGTTTCTTTACTTAGAAGATATTTCAACAGATCACTCTTAGCAACCAGTTTGGGAGAGTGTGCAAGCATATAGTGTCTTGAGTTTTGTGAAGCATTAAAGACCATTGCTAAGCAAGCTTTCTCAATAATAGTGTAGTTCATCTTATATGATACCAACGTCCTACTGATGTGTTGGCCCATTTTTTAACATGACCAAATTTAAACTTTTAAATTATGACTTCATAGTCTTTAAGTTTTAAACTTTGAAAAGTCTCTGGCTTCAAAACTTTCAAAAGTGGCCGATCTCCCAACGTCATGACTTTCAAACTTTCAAAAGTGGTCGATCTCCCAACGTCATGACTTTCAAACTTTCAAAAGTCTCCAAATTCACGACTTTCAAAAGTGGTCAATCTCCTGATGTCATGACTTTCAAACTTTCAAAAGTGGTCGATCTCCTGATGTCATGACTTTCAAACATTCAAAAGTGGTCACTCTCCTGACATCATGACTTTCAAACTTTCAAAAGTCTTTGACTTCTCAACTTTCAAAAGTAACCGAAGAAATGAATCCATAAAAAATTGCATATTTCTTAAATCTAAAGATGACCCATCTAATATTTTGGTCCCAAGTTCTCTGAGATTTAATTTCATGGTCATACGAGCTCATGTAATATGTTATTTTAGTCTTTTTTCTATGGAGTGATATAGTCAACATGGCCAGTTTACAAAAGAAGAAACTATGTATAATAATCTAAAACATTTTAAGATAGCCATTTTATGGAGAATGTGAAAAGGTTATTCCATTCTTTTTAAAAAAGAAACGGTTACATGAGCTGAAAGAGCACCAGATACTATTTATTGTAAAAATAATTCAAGAAAAAGGGGATTTTTCCTTTTCTAACAAAAAAGGTAGAAGCTACGGGAAGGGAATTTTATAGTTTTTCATGGTAGGAAGAGGGCGTGTTTATTTTCATGCAGTTGTAATGAACAAAAAGTTGAGTTTGTGAACTCATTTTTAATATTGAAATAATCGAGGAAGTATTTGTGGGTCTTTGAATTCATTTTGATTTCTTCAGCTTTTACTGAGCTTTACCTCATTGAAGTCATTTTTAGTATTATGTTTTATCATAGAAACTCTGTATGTTCTTGATTATGAAACTTTGATTTTAGATTGACTCATCTCTTGGAAAGGATGTGTTCCTCCATTCTTTAGTTATCTTCTGTGAGTGTTGGGGATATGAACTTTGTTTCATTCTTCCTGCATTCATTTCTTTTGATGTCTAACCTGTCTACATCTACTTGCATGGTTATGGGTAGGTGTTAATGATCTTTATTGCTTTCTGGTGAAAAGAATACTTAATTTTTTTATTCATTGCATATCTATTTAGAGGGAGTTGTACCTCTCAATTTAGAGGAAAGTTATCAACTCAATGATAGCTTCTCCAACTATTAGTAGAATTTTTACTTTAATCCGAGCATTGTGAGTTAGTTTGTGTTGGTGTTTTTAAAGTGAAAATCTGTATAGTAACATATTTTTGATGACTGAAATGGATCACTTTCTTTAGCCCAACCCACTTAACTAGACCAATCTATGGTCACAACAACTAGGTTTCCTTCACCACAAGCTCCACACCATCAAGTGTTCAAACATGGTTACTTCCTTCTCAATTTTCTTCCAAACCATATAAGGGTTTTAAAATAATTATATTAACTCATCAATAATTTTTGATACCTTTCTTGAAAAGTTCTTAGTGCCCAACCCTCAATTCCTCATTCTAGGCATCCATTCTACTAGCCCTAACCAGTGAGTAATTCAAGATTTCCTCCAATATTTTCCAAAATAATTCATAAACCACATAGGGTTTCAGATACCCTTTTCCAAGTTATGCAACATAGGCCAGTCTTGGCTATTGGTACTTTGGAACATCCCTTCCAAAATTGACTGTCTCTGCTATGCTCCCTAGGCTTAATTTGGCACGTTTACAAAGAAACTACCAGTAGAATGACTTTAAAAGATCTCTAACCTTGAAAAAGTCTTGAAAAATGTTCCCAAACAACACATTTTCAACTTTAATTGAGGATACATGCTTCTTTACTCCTCTATGCGCCAAACCCTCACTTCTAGGGACACCAACCTAGCGCTTTCTAGTTTAACACCTTTCACACACTTCAAAAACATTTCACTAGTAGTTTCACCTTGTCTTCTATGTATCTAGATGGAATCAATCATTAAAAACCCTCCTTGTATGGATAGAAGCCCCGTTGCTACACCTACAACTCATTTTTAGTGTATTTTCCAAGCACAAATACACTACACAAGGATGTTAATCATTTTTCTACCATTTGATCTACACAAAATGATTAAAAGACACATCTTAAATATATTGGGAGCTCATACCATGAATAACAGTGGTACATAAAGTATTGGAACCCTGCAACTCTCTATTTAAGCAAGAAATAAGTACCTATACTCCCACCGTCATAGTACAGTTAACTAAAAATAAATATAGATCTTTTAAAAATGAATCACAATCACTAAAAAAACAAAAATGTGATGCTACCTTTAACCATGTAGAGTTTCTAAGCAAGCAATAACCAAGGAAGATGCAAACTACATCAAGATTTGTATTATACTTACAAGGACTCTATTACAGTCCGTACAAAGATAAAAAATCATAATTGTATTCTACTCTTATCTCTTATAGGATAGTTTTCTACCTCTTTTTAAAAGAATTGGTTCCCAATAACCAATCCCAACTATCCAAAATCGACTACAAACATTTACAAACTAACTGTCCTAAAATTCTAAAGCTACAAAAGATGCATGAAATATTGTCAAGTTGACAACTAAGTTGTCAACTGGACAACTAAACCCAAATGACCCATAATCAATTTGACAGTGGTATTTTAATGACCTTTAACAATTATCAGAACCCTATATCCATCATCTCAAGCCTTTACATTAGTCCTTATTGGCTATATTTCCAACCTTGGGACTTTTGGCACACTTTCACAAAATGGCTTTATGAGCTTAACAAAATGGCTTCTATAAGCCCCTTTACAACATCATTATGATCTTATTGTTCATGTTGTCATTGTTAAAAGGCCTAGGAAAACCAATTTGTCTTCATCTTCTTTATGACCTTAATCATCTCCTTTGTGATATTCATAAGGGTCTCATGGTCAACCAAGTGACCCCCCAAGGTAGTGATCCAAGCTTGAGATTCTCTACACCATACTCCCCATTTTGAAAATTTCCAAGATCTCTTGGAAAAGAAACCTTCATCTTGATCTCGGGCTTAAACATGGCTGTATTATTCCCGTTAGGATTGGATAATACTAAGGGGGGGGGGTGAATCAGTATTATAGCACTTAATTAAATTCTTCAACCATTTAAACATTAACCATAAACTTGCAGTAAAGAAAAGAATATAAGAAAATGACACAGTACTCATAACACCATTGTTTTTGAGGAAAACCCTGGCGGGGATGGTACCCACAAGCATGTACTAAAGTATAATTTCCATGCTAGGAGACCTAGCCCTGTTAGGAGCTAAATATTACATAGCACATTTCCTTGTTAAAGGAATTACAACCCTGTGAAAGGTTTACAACACCTTGTTAGGGGCCAACTGAGCTTACAACTCTTACAAAGTAATTCTGTATACTAAGTGTTCTCAGTCATGAACAAAATAAGCATCACTAGTGCTTAGATAGTTCATTTATAGTTCTTCAATGATCTCTATCATTCTCTGATCTACTATTCACTCAACATAATCATCTTTATCAAAAAAGATCTTACATATATATCTCACAACTTTACAAAGTCAGCTCCCAATATGAATATTACAAAGTCAGCTCTCAGTACAAATACATTTAGTAAGAAAAATAATAAATGCATAGTCGACGCTCTTACATACTCAAAGTGTAGGTTATCAACAACCATAATCCAACTCCGATTTCCTGGAGTCCATGTCATACTCTCTCAATCTTCGCTACTGTCCAACTACTCTGTATCGTTGTTCTACTGCAGTCTGTCTATCTTCAATTCTTTCTAACTTGCCATAGATATTACCAAAACCAAATAGATCTTAGGTGGAGGTCATACATACCCCATACTTTCTTCCTCTAATCTCGCTTTCCCTAATTCATTGATCTCTATCTTCGACATCCAAAATACTTATGTATCTTTGCTTCTCTACTTAGTCAATTTCTGAATCAACAACACTTATCTTAATAGGAATGAATCTGAAACCCAGATGTGTTGCCATAAATGACAACCAAAAAGTGAATCACATTACACAGAATTGATCGCTTGCCAACAATCTCTCCCTTTGGCATTGATGACAACACTTAGAAAAAAAAAAGAATGTGTTCCAACAAAAACATTGTCTCCTCTATGTTCTCTCCTTCCTCTTCTTGTCTCTTCTCCCATTTTCTTCTCTTCTCCCATTTTCTTCTCTTCTCCTATATATATATATATATATATATATATATATACTCTCTTTATTATTATTTTTCTCTCTTCTCCCCCTTTGACAACAATGACAAAGGTGCATACAAAATAATAGGATTTAGTGCTTGCTCACCCATTTTAGAATATATTGAAAGGAATCTTCCAAGATCTTCAGTTCTGTACTCCATGATTTGAACAATATTTGACTGATATGAATGATGCCATTCAATGCAAATGATGTGGTCTCAGCTTCTTTCAAGTTTGTGGGCATAGATTTAGTCAATGAATCTATCACTTTCTCCAAGTCTGATAGATGAACCTCAAGTATGGATAGCTTAGGAGTGATTAAACTCTTCAGCAAATTAAATCTTGTCAATACTCTCCCTTTCTCATTATCCAATACACTGGGTTTTGCCAAAATTCTTGTGACTTCCTTTTCTAACGTTGTTATATATTATGAAGATGCTTCACAACCATCCATCATACTGTTCAGAGTTTCCCTCTCCTTGGCAATAATGTCTTCCACATTCTGAGCATGCCTGATAGGATTCATGCAATAAATAAACAATTTTCTCCCATGTCCAATGTGACTCTTTGCATTTGTCAAACAAGTTTTCACAATGCCTAAGTCCCATGTGATTGACTTGCATACTTCTGATAGCTTCTTCTATGAATATGTCTTCTTTTCCTTCTCCTCTGCAATCTTGATCAAATTCTCATAATGGCCATCAAATTCATCAAGTGTTATTCTCAGATTTTCAATGTCATCTTTGTGCTGGAAAACAATAGGTAGTGGAAGCAATTTGTTCATAGTATCAATTGCTCTTGTAATTATTTTAGCCTTTTTTTCACCTTTCTATTCTGATCTTTCCCTAGCTTTGTTTAGTGCAGTAAATTCTAATTTTACCAACTCAACTTCATCCATGCTATCAACATTTACATCACTTCTTGCCAACAATGAGATAGACGATGTGTTTACCTCTTTCTATTCATCCTCTTTCTATTCTGTCTTCTATTCTTCTTCCTTTTTCTGATCTACTTTCTCTTTCTATTCTGCTTCATCTACTATAGAGGTGTCCACATTCCCTACAAATGGAACCTTTTCATCTTGTGATGTGCCAAGAGTCACTGGCACACCAAAAACATAGAAATCTGGTAGTGGATCTACTTCGCTTTTTTCAGCATTTGTCTTAGTTGCTTTTGAGCTTTCTCCCATTCCTAATTGTGTAGGTGAAGTGGTCTTAGGAGGTGGAGACTTGTCAGAAGTAGTGTTCATCAATATCTTCTCTAGTGCCTTCTAATTTTCCTCAGTGACTTCATCATACTTCCTTATCATGATTTTCAACAATCTTACCTTGGTCCTTAGCAAAGGTTTCAATTCCTTGAATATTCTTTCCCTTTCTTGTAAGGATATTATAGGCAACATGTTATTAATTTCTTGATTCTTGATTGTATCATCCTCAATTTGTGCTAAGTGTTTTCTTGTCTCCAATTTCCCATACAAATCTTTAGGTATACTTCCTTCAATTTCTAATAGAGTCTTTTTGAAAGTAAGTAAATGACCAATCACAATGTCTTCAATCTTAAGCTTGTCTGAATCTCCATATCTATCAATTGTGACTAGTTTACCTTGTTCTATTGGTCTCTTCTCTATCATCTTCATGTGAGGCTTCCATATGTGCTTCTCATTTTTCTTCTCTTCTCTCACTGTGCTCTATTCTTTAGGCGATGTCTGCATGCTCGATCTAGTGTTTACTCTAGGAGTAATGTTATCTGTTTGTGATGTTTGCTATGATGGAGGAGGTGGACTATCAACCATTTCTACCTCAGGAGTGGGAAGGGATGTATTACTTTCTGTTGGTTGTATTTCGTGTTTTTGCTGTTTTGCCCTGTTCCTTGCCCTCCCCTCTGAAAATTTTCAGGTTTTCATGCTAATTCCTTGCCAAGTTGTCAAAATCATGATAAACCCTAAAAAAACCCTAAGGCCAAGTGTTAAATGATGCATTTTAAACCTTTAGCCATGTCTTTCTATTTTCTCATTACCTTTTTCAGTCACTAAAGGCATGTGCTATATAAAAGATTAAGTCAGGTCGCTTGATCGCATAACCAGAAACGAATATGCCAAAACATCTCTCGACTTTGCTTTTACCTTGTGTCGCTTAGTCTTGTTAAAAAATAGAATATTCTCTAAGTGTCTCGAGACTTAGCGTTCTTCCTTTGGTCGGGTTGTCGCTTGATTTTCGTGTTATAAGCTTTTAAAGTGAAAGGGACCCACCTTCACTCGGGTGATCGCGTGAAGAGTCAACAGGTCAAAGAAATGTCTCCCGACCTTGCGCTTGCTTCATGTAGCATGGTCGCTGGATCAGGACATTCAAACAATTAAGGTTTTCTCTTCAGTCGCGTGGTCTCGTGATATTTGGCGGTTAAGAGATAACAGTCACGACCCAGCGACTAACAGTTTCAGGTTAAGTGATTTCCCTCAGTCGGGATGTCGCCAGAACAGGAGTGATGAGTCAGACTTCCAGAATGCATAAAGTGGATGAAGTAATAGATGAAATCTGTGAGAATGATAGTGGTTGTCGTGTGATCACTAGATAAAGAGAAGGGATCAAGCGATAAGGAGACTTAAGTCATGTTACCCTCGGTCATGAAGTCTCTTGATATTTTAAGGGTATGTGAAATTCTGAAGCGATTAAAAGACAGCCGTTCGATGGAAAGATGAAAAGATCTGATGGTGGTCGCTAACTCTCATGATAAAAGTGCCCCAGGGAAGAATTCCTTCTGACTAAGCGATTAAGGTATGTCGCGAAGTCGCTGAAAATAGAGAAAGGGTACCTTTTCAGTAAAAGATTATGTTAAGCTTATCACCCGACTCAGCGACCAAAAGGGTTGTCGTGAAGTCTTTAAATAAGAAGCAAGCATCCAGCGACTTGGCGATTACCATGAAATGTTAAGTGCAACGGTTTGTCGCGTAGTCTGGAGATGAAAACTGAGTTAAGGTTAACCCTGC
>MU225823.1:84635-138981 GCA_018584345.1 Thuja plicata | reverse complement strand
AAGCATACTATTTAGTTAAGGATTTGATACAGTGGTTTGGAGGTAACAAGATAGTTTGTAAGGCAGATTATCCTAATTGTTTGAGCTGTAAGGCAGTTCAGTGTATCTTGTTTATGTATTTTCTTTGCTTATTATTGACTCTGCAGCCCAAAGGATAGGCACTGGTTCAGGAATCTATTTGAATACCTATCTTTGTCACATATGTTCTAAGTTTTCAACTACCAAATCAAATTTAAACACTCTGTTACCAAGAACACATAAGCATAACTTTTAAAGGACCTCTGTCAGCAGGACATAGTCCATGTTATTGATTCCTTGAAAAGAGAATCACTTAGGTTGTCCCTCCTATCAAGAAAAGGAAGAAGGATTGAAATCCTTGTCTCACTGGTTTTCTGTCATATTTAAGATTATGATTTATATGGTTAAATCCTGTACATGATTATGCTTGGTCATTTACAAGGTATTTTATAAGATGGTTCAATAGAGATACATGACAAATCAGTGTCCACATTAACAAATACTATGTTAATAGCCATCATTAAAGGTAAAACCTGCCTGAGTAGTTGTGGAACTCAAAAACGAAGAAGGACCTTGTTTAGTCCTTAGCAATTAGGCTTTTCTTGTCTCTGAATCAGAAGTAAAGGCACAGGATTCAAATAGACATTTCAAGCATTGTGATTCATACAAGAAAAATCCCTAACACTTTCACTTTCTATTCCAAGAGATATATCTGTCATCTTCTTTTTCAGTTCTTTTAGTTCTTCTTCTGTCAATCCTGCTTTTACACCACATTCATGCACAAGGTTTTCAATTTTTCTTTTCCTCAGCCCTCTAGTCTATTCCTCTCTCACCTTAGCTAATTTATCCTCATATGTTCCACATCTTTCTTCTGATGTATCAACTTCTAATGCAATAAGATGTTCCACTTGCATGGTAAGTACCTCTGAACTTACTTCATAACCCATGGGATAAAACCATTTCTTTCTAGGTGTGACTGCTTCAAACCATACAAAATCAGTTTCAACCATGAAACAGATTGTATCCTTGTATTTTTAAACAATGTCCTCGTGTATCCTATACCTGGTTTTCATTTGTCTCTGAAGGATCTTGATCATAGAAAACAATTCCCCATCAACCCATGCATTATTCTATCTTTTGTAGCTCTGTGAGCTTAAAATACCAGTAGGTATCCTAGATTTCCAACAACTAGGATGTAAGCTAGGAAATTTGTGCTCAATGTGTATAAACATATGCATCAATAATTAACCAAATCTAAAGGTCTTAGTTCTGTCTTTCTTTACTAGCTTCACATTTTCTTGAGAAATTATTGTGCCAGAACTTCGCATAGGTTATATTTCACATTCTCCTTCACCATTCTCCATGCCATCATGATTAATCCTGTAGATACTAAGTTAGGTCTACTACTGTAGTAGAATTTATATCTGAGTATCATAGCAATCACTCTCACATCTTGCTGAAAGATGTCATTCATAGTCATTGCCCATCTTTCCCATTTAGAATGAGTACTTAGGGTTTCAACTTCTTTCTTTACATGTTTTTCTATAATAGGAATGACTCCGGTGTTGTCCAGTCCAATGATTTCATGAATTAGGTCACCACAAATCTTCACAGGCTGATCACCTATCCAAATGAACTGATCATGAACCCTTCCCAACAATATCTTGAACCATTCATCTTCGTCGAATTCGCATAAGTCCAAAATTTTCATTATGCTCAACTGATCAATGTGTTTGCATTTTTATTTCATGATTCCATTATCAGTCATATAGTCCATCTCAGTTGATATCTCGTCAATTCCCAGTATATCATACTTACAATGTATGTAAGCCCTAATATCTTCTACATGTAATATGCCATAAGGGGTTTGATAAAATGCTCCTTCTGGATCCTCTTCACAGGACTTGAACGGATGTTTCTTAAATTTGTACCTAGGTCGATCTAAAACATAAAAAATAATAGGTGCATCCATAGCTAGATGATGTAAATAACTTTCTTCCGTTGAATTCCAAGTTTATGCTTCAATCGATCACACACAACAATTGTAAATAGACTGAATCTTTTTGTTCTTTGATCTCCTAAGATTGCTCTTCGTCAAATGGTAAAGAGATAGGTCATTAAATGGTTATTTATACAAGGTTAAGTCATAAATTTCACTTTACTCAATATTGTCCAGTCGGCTGTTAGATCTTGCGAACAAAATATTTGCGTTGGCTAATGTTGCACTCTTAGATGTATGTTTCATGATGTCGACCAAGTTCATACCTAAGCTCGCTCAAGCTCAATCCACAAATTTTAGGGCATGATATATTCTGATGTCTGTATCCAATTCTCACCCTAAGGCCATGATCAACCAATTAGGTTGATTCTGTTTTACTACCATCAGGCAAAGAAAGTAGCATCTAATGACTCTCCTTGAACTGATGTCTCACTTGTTTCTTTGATCTTCCATATCTTACCACTGTTAGTATCTTCTTCTTTCTTAAAACAAATTTCAAAATCAATTTTCAAATCTGCAACACTCTTACCAATATCATTTCCATTCTTCTGTGAATTCATATGAGGTGGTACTCTTTTGTTGTCTGATCCATTATACCTTCAAAAATTTTCTATATGTCCTAGATTATTGCATTTGTAACATATAGGAGGTCTTCTTTCCTGATTAACTTGTAGCTTATAGTACTTCACAATGTGTCCAATGTTATTACATTTGTAGCATGTAGGTTTCACTGTAGATTCTCTTCCATTGTCTTGTCTATAGCCAGATTGATTATGTTTTCTGCATTCTTCTTTCTTGTGCCCATATCCATTACAATTAAAACAATAACCATAAAATTTTCTAAAAGGGGCATTACCTCTGCAGTCTCTCTTCATGTGTCCAAATTTGTTGCAACCAAAGCATCTACCTCTGAAGGGTCTGATCTACTCTCTAGGTTCTTCAATAGAAGGTTTCTCAACATCAATCTTCTCATTGGATTTCTCTTCCTGATTCTTTGAACATTCAGCTTCATTGAAGCCAATACTAGTCATATCACCTTTAGGTTTCTATTTGTCTCTTTGTTCATTAACCAAATCACTACTGGTGTGAAGTTTCTCAATGTGTTTCTTTGCTTCAACAAGTTCAACTTTTATAATCTGATTGTATTTCTCCATTTCTAGATACTTGTTCTTGTAGTTGTCAGTCTCATTCTTCATTTGATCTAATGCACTATTTAAATATTTTTCAACTTTCTTCTTAGCATCCTTCTGTATCTATATTTCTTTAGTCATATTCTCATTTTCAAGTTTCAGAGTCTCATTCTCTTCTTTTAGTTGCCTCACTTGATCTGAATTGTCTTCATCTGAATCCTCTTTTATCTAAACCATAAGATCTTGTCCTTGACTTCTGGAAAGATCAAGTTTTTCCTTAAGTTTCTTTATAAATTTATCAGCTCTTCACATGTTGAATCTCAACTCTCCATTTTCTTCTTTTGCTTTGTCTAGGTCTTCAAGTGCAACATCAAAGTTTTCTTGCAAACTGTCCAAATCTATTATGATCTCCCTCAAGCTGTTAGACTTTCTCTCCAAGCACCAGAAGCTCTGATACCAATTGTTAGGATTGGATAATACTGAGAGGGGGAGTGAATCAGTATTATAGCACTTAATTAAATTCTTCAACCATTTAAACATTAACCATAAACTTGCAGTAAACAAAATAATATAAGCAAATGACACAGTACTCATAACACCATATTTTGTTTTTGAGGAAACCCTGGCCAAGGGAAAACCCCAGTGGGGATGGTACCCACAAGCATGTACTAAAGTATAATGTCCCTGTTAGGAGACCTAGCCCTGTTAGGAGCTGAATATTACATAGCACATTTCCTTGTTAAAGGAATTACAACCCTGTTAAAGGTTCACAACACCCTGTTAGGGGCCAACTGAGCTTACAACTCTTACAAAGTAATTATGTTTACAAAGTGTTCTTAGTCATGAAAAAAACAAGAATCACTAGTTATTAGATATTTCCTTTATAGTTCTTCAATGATCTCTGTCATTCTCTGGTCTGCCAATCGCTCAACATACTCATCCAACATCATCATCTTTATCAAAAAGATCTTACATATATATCTCATAACTTTACAAAGTCGGCTCCCAATATGAATATTACAAATATTACAAAGTTGACTCTTAGTACAAATACATTTAGTAAGAAAAATAATAAATGTATAGTCGGAGCTCTTACATACTCAAAGTGTAGGTTATCAAAAACCATAATCCAACTCCGATTGCCTAGAGTCCATGTCATACTCTCTCAATCTTTGCTACTGTCCAACTGCTCTGTATCGTTGTTTTGCTGCAGTCTGTTTGTCTTCAATTATTTATAACACACCATAGACATTAACAAAACCAAATTTATCTTAGGTGGAGGTCATACGTACCCCATACTATCTTCCTCTAAGCTCGCTTGCCCTAATTCATCAATCTTGATCTTCGATATCCAAAATAATTATGTATCTCTGCTTGTATACTTAGTCAATTTATGAATCAGCAAAACTTATCTTTATAGGAATCGATCTAAAACATAGATGTGTTGCCATAAATGACATCCAAAAAGTGAATCACATTACACAAAATTGATCACTTGCCAACAATTCCTTCATATCCTTTCTTGTCTTGTCCACCATGTAACCTCTGAAATTAGAATTATTAGACTGCCCCCTATGGGAAATATGTATGGCTTCATGTTTGGAGGATATGATGGAGCTTGAGACTCTACTTGACCCTACACTACAACCTTATTCTTCATTTGATGTTTACCATGCTTTGGAAAAGTGAACTCATACTGTTGTTACATTCCTTAGACCCCTAGTGCATGAAGACTCCTGCAAGTGAATATAAATGTAACTCAAATGGTTCTAAGTGACATACCTCCAAGGTTACACATGAAAACTTCATGCTCACTAATTCTAAGGCCTCTACATGGCCCATAAAAAAAATTGAATTCTCTACTATTGAGACCATATAATACATCTCAACTTTAATGCCTTCCTCTATATGCCATCCTTCTTGGCTAAGAAAATGATCATGTATTTGTGGTCCAACATCTGGAAACTTTGCAAATATGGGTACTTAATCTCCTTCACCATCCATTGGTCTTCAAAATTTGGAACATTTTCATCAATAGGTTATTTTCCCTCTTCCTACTTGTTCAATGACTCTTTTTTCAAGAGCTCATCCCTTCTTTCTTTCTCCATGAGTTCAAGTAACTGGTGCTTAGTTTCTTGTATCCTTGTTGTATTCTCTTCCAAAGCTTTCTTTAAACTTCTTATTTCTTGTAGTTTTTCCCTTCTCTCTTCTTATTTCTTCTTTCTCTCAACTTCTTCCTTTCTTCTCAAATCCTTCAAGGCTTTGTATGCCTCAAACATTCCCTCTATGATCTTGTAACATACATATTTTCCATCTTTACTAATTGCAAGGATCTAATCCCTTGCTCTAATACCAATCTGATGCGGAGAAAAATGAAGAAAAAGTTATTTTTACATTGTGACTATCCTATCACACCATGTGTTAGAAACATTCCCACATATTTCACTCAAATGGATCACTTTCTTTAGCTCAACCCCCTTAACTAGATCAATCTATGGTGACCACAACTAGCTTTCCTTCTCCACAAGCTCCACACCATCAAGTGTTTTTAAACACGGCTATTTTTGTCTCACATTGATTACAAGCAGTATAAGGGTTTTAACATGGTTAGAATGCCTCATCAATAAGTATTGATACCTTTCTTGAAAAGATCTTAGTACCCAACCCTCAATTCCTCATTTTAGGCATCCAGTCTAGTAGCCCTAACCATTGAGTAATTCAATATTTCGTCCAATATTTTCAAAAAAAAATTCCAAACCACATAGGGCATCAGGTACCCTTTTCTAAGTTATGCAACATAGATCAATCTTGGATATTGGTCCTTTGGAACATCCCTTCAAAAATTGATTATCTCTGCTATGCTCCCTAGGCCTAATTTGGCACTTTTACAAAGCAACTACCAGTAGAATGGCTTTCCAAGATCTTTAACCTTGAAACAATCTTGAAAAATTTTCCCAAACAACACATTTTCAACTTTAATTGAGGATCATGCTTCTCTACCCCTCCATGCACCAAAACCTCACTTCTAGGAACACCAACCTAGGGATTTCTATTTTAAAACCTTCCACACACTTCCAGAACATTTATGTAGTCGTTTCACCTTGTCTATTGTGTATCTATATGGAATCAACCATTAAAAACCCACCTTGTGTGGCTAGAAGCCCCGCTACTACACCTATGGCTCATTTTAGTGCATTTTCCAAGCACAAATACACTATCCTAGGATGCTAATCATTCCTTTACCTTTTTATTTGTACAAAATGATTAAAAGACACATATTACACATATTGGGAGCTCATACGATGAATAAAGGTGGTACATAAGGTATTGGAACCTTGCAACTCTCTATGTAAGAAAGAAATTTGTGCCTATACTCCCACTGTCATAATACTGTCAACTAAAATAGAATACAAAGCTTTTAAAAATGATTCACAATCACTAAAAAATAAAAGGTGATTCCACCTTTAACCATGCAGAGTTTCTAATCAAGAAATAACCAAGGAAAATGCAAAATACATCAAGATTTGTATTATATTTACAAGGACTTTGTTACAATCTGTATAGAGATAAAACTCATAATTGTATTCTACTCTCCTCTCTTCTTGGATCAACTTCTACCTCTTTTTAAAAGACTTTCTTCTTAATAACCAATCCCAATTATCCAAACCGACTACAAACAGTTACAAACTAACTTTCCTAAAATTTGGTAGCTATAAAAGATGCATGAAATATTGTCAAGTTGACAACTAAGTTGTCAACTCAAGAACTAGACCCAAATGACCCCTAATCTATTTGACAATGGTCTTTTAATTACCTTTAACAATTATCACAACCCTATATCTATCCTCTCAAGCCTTTACATTAGTCCTTATTGGCTATATTTCCAATCTTGGGACTTTCGGCACACTTTCACAAAATGGCTTTATAAGCTTAACAAAATGGCTTCTATAAGCGCCTTTACAACATCATTATGATCTTATTGATCATGTTTTCATTATTAAAAGACCCACGAAAACCTATTTGTCTTCATCTTCTTTGTGACCTTCATCATCTCCTTTATGATCTTCATAAGGGTCTCATGGTCAACCAAGTGACCCCCCTAGGTAGTCATCCAAGCTTGAGGTGCTCTTCACTAAAAACGGAGTACTGGTGTCCTCTTTTCTCATAAATTTGAAGGTTCCTCCCCAATAATGGATGCTGGCGGATCTCTCAAGTGAGATGTAGCTAGAAGCTTTACATTCTAGGAAGGACTACTGTCTACTTTATTTTTTAGAATTGCATTATGACACTAATTTCTTCCCAACCATGGGGAAATCACTTTGGTCCTCTATCTTTTCCACAACATTCACCATTTCCCAAAGGATTAAGAAAGAACTTCCCGATGTTCAGTGGAGAAAATAATCAAGATGTTGAAGACCATATTCTAGCATTTACAATTTCATACGGTATTTTGGGGGTCATTGAAGATGTTTTTGTGTGATTATTCATTGAATCTCTTATCGTACTTGCAACAAATTAGTTTCAATCTTTAGAAGAAAGGTGTATTACCCATTGGGATTAATTAAGGAATACGTTATTGGGAAGGTATAGGGGCCTTGTTGATGAAGCTGCTTTGCTCGACCAATTTTTCAATGTTCAGAAGCAAGAACGTGAATCAATCAGAGACTTTGTGGATAGGTTTAATAGACTACTTAGGAATATCCCTATATCTATTCAACCAAGTGAGCAACTGAAACTTTGCACTTTTATTTCCTCTTTGCACCCAGATGTTCAATTTTGTTTGAAACATGTTGACGGGGGTTTGTGATCAGGTCTGCCAACAGATGTAAGTTGTCACCCGGTACTGGGGTACCGTCCAACTTCACCTGTAAAGGTTATCCAGAGAAATGAGATTCTTCGGGCCTTCAATTACCTGAGAGTTGGGTATCGACAGTGCGGGGGCTCGGTTGGGAATGTGACTGTTTTGTTCGGGGGGGATAGCTGGTTATCTCGGCTCATCTATTCTAGGGATTTAGGTAAGTGAGGTTTCCTTGCAAGCATTCGCTAGTTGCCAAATAACTTCAAAAGATACGCCAGGGTTAGAAGTATTCCATCTACTTATAGTTAATGCCAAACATTCAGAACATCAACCATGCCCTAACATGCTACACTAAATATTGAATAAACATAGAACCAACAGTTCATACTTATCTAATAGCAAGGGAAAAGAAGGTCGTTAATCTACTTAAAACATTAGAGCAAGGGACATAAGGAACATAAAACACAAAAATAACGTTAACCCAGAGATCAGAATGCTAACAACATCATTGAGAGAATCCTTCCTTCTTCATTAACATGTTTCCAACCAGCACTGGTGTGTACAATAATGGCGGCTCCAAGGGAGCATCTAACTACTGAGAGCTTCTAACAACTAAGGAGCATTGAACTCTGCAATTAAGAACTGAGAAACTGAAAGTGCTATAGCTATGGACTACAAAATCATGAATTTCGCTGACCCTTGGAATGAGGTCAAACTTATTATTTATACACAAGTTTTCCCTAATCTTAACCTAACTTACTTTACACTTTAAACAATATAATACAATTTTTGGTGGCCGGTACTACCTGCACCACGCTACAAAGACCTCAAGACAGAAAATGTCTGACATGTCAGAAGAATAAGACAAGAAAGGAGGAGTGGAAGAATTGGCATCGAGAAGAGAGCCGGAAGGAGAAAAGAAGAAATATGATCCCTTGGGGATTGAGGCCACATGCCTCATCAATGGGAAAGTGACTCCCTATCTCTGATGCGCTAGGTGTTACGTTGGAGCGGCACCTTGGGAAGACCATCTGTCAGAACCATCCTCTGAGCCAACGTGCCTTGTTGCGGTTACCTACTTTCTGACACCTTCATTAACCATATGATAGTGACTGGTCAGCTACAGGAATCGAGACACTGGTCTCTGAAAGAATACAAAATTGTGGGATCCGAAACCCAGGGATCTGGAAGTTTGTGCTCCCAAAGAATGAATAAATACAAAGTACATCTTCTGGGGATCATCTCCAAAACCTAGAGAATTTTATTGTTCCTTAGTATCATTGAAGGTTTCCAAGAGCCAGGCGATTCCATCTTTGTCAATATCTTTGAGGTCGGCCTGGTGAAACTTGGCCACCTCCACCTACTCGCCCATATCTGGAACATTTGACTTGAATTCTACGGCCATCTTGGTTGCTTCATGACTTTGGAGCACCATGCGAGTTATCCATGTCATTTTTTCTCCATCTATTCCCTCTGGGGATCCATACTGAGACTCCATTAGCTTGTCAAATTTTCCCATGACGTATTCCTCTAGAGTACATGTTTCAGTACTAAAAGGATTAACTTCAGAGACCTTCGAAATGAATGACTTGTACAAATTAAAAGAATATTGAACCTCTTGGAATTTGTCACGTAGAGCCCCTACTAAGTGCTTGATTACCTCCAATGTGAGGTCAAGTCTGGAGTGCTGGGTCCAGACAAAGTCAAAAGACTCCTCTCCCAAAATTCTGGCTTCGGAGACAACTTCTTCTCTGATACCAATGAGCTCTGTGAACTTAGCCTTCCATGCTTCATAATTTTCAATGTCTCCCTCCTAGATAGAGATAGTAGTTTTGGCCTGGTGTAGGGTATTGCTAGCCACATATAGGTCCAAGAGTGTGGATACTAAGAAATGCCAGACATTTTCCACCTGTTCGGTAATCCATTCATCGACCGCATGGGCCTTTCTCTTCATAGCCCGTAGTGAATCTATGTCACCCTGAGGGAGCAGTGCCCTGGATGTGGAGACATCCGGGGGAATGGTAGTAATAGGCTACGCAAGCTCTATCAGTAGCCCCATGAGGTTTACATTCTTTTCCTTTTCCACCCTAAATTTTTGGGCCTCCTTTTCTTAACGGGCTTCTACTGCTTTGGCTGCTTCTTTTAATAGGTCTAGTTCACCCTGTTTCCCTCTCTTCCCCAGAGATATTTTGGTGATGGAATATTCATCGGCCTTTTCCATTTATTTGTCTGTGTCTGGGGAGGGTGTTGCGATCACCACAACTATATCTCCACCCAGCCTAGTCTAAAGAGTATGGATTGTCTGAGCTTTCTTGGCCTTGGGAGGATTCTGCGTTTGTGCCATCATCACCACCAAGGAGAGATGGGCCTTGGGTGTTACTGGGGCCTTCTTCTTTTGGGACTCCACTAACCATTGTGGTGGTAGGGGTGGATTTGCAGCCAGAATTTGTTCCTATAGTTCCCCTTCAGGGATTTGTTGTGTTTCCCCAGTATTCTGAGCCATTTTTGACTCCTTTCTCGCATTCTCGGGCTCACCAAAAATATTTATCTCAATAGTGCTTGTATCATCTGCTCCGGTGTCTACACCCTCAACATTGTTTGGATCAACGTCTGTTTCTCTGGAGTTCTGTTCCCCACCTAGCTTTTGTTCTTTGTCAGCCTCTTCCGTTGGAATATTTTCTCCTGTTGGTGCATTTTCTGGAGGTGGTGGAGGTAGTGGGCCAAGATTCATCATTTGGACCGCTCTAATTACCGCACCAAATTTTACCCTCAGAGGCGGTGTTTGGAACATGGCAGTTGGGGTCACGGTTGATCCCGTGGGTCCAGTTTCCCCAATCGATGTTGTTTTCTCATCCTGTGTTTGCCTGCCCTCCGTAGTCCCTACAATCTATATCTCTAGGATGTCAGAGATATCTACTTTTTCTTGTTCTTTTTCTTCTTCTGCCTAGGCTTCTTTCTCTTGGGCAGCTTCTTGTTCTAGGATTTCTTCTTCCTATGCGGCGATCTCTTCCACCGACTTTGTGATATCTCCCTGCAGATTCCAAAATTTTTTAGTCCCAAATACATCATCAAATTCATGTGAAGGGTAGGTATCCGTGATATCTTTGAGTTTTGTGTCCAGCTCTGGGGAGTTGGAAGAAACAATTTGTATTTCTTGGATGCTCAGCATCCCAAGTTTTGGCTCCACCTTTGGCTGAGGGTTAGTCTTCTTTTTCTTTCTCGTAGTTATCAAAGAGGGCCTTGCATCCATCATAGCTGCCTATTCCTCCTCTGCTTTGATCCCTGTTGCTTGGATCATCAATGCTTCCAGTGAAGGGGAAGAGGGAGGACGGACAGGTCTGGTCACATGTGCCAGGGTGGCCAGTTGGGTGATCAATTTTTCTTTCATCTACTGGGTGGCTGCCAGTGTCTCTTGCATTTTCTCTATTGTGGGGGTCACAAATGGGGTTTGCGATGGGGTCCCCATTATCCTTTTTCCTCTATCCTCCCCTTGTGAGGAGGTTCCGGCCCTAGAAGTTGAGCCCTACACAAACGGGCCAACTTTACGTGTGCTTCTGGGGCATGCCTTCTTAAAATACACGTGGCTGTGTTTGACCATGTCGTGGGTAAGATCCTCAATTGTTGGACCTTCCTGGGCATTCTAGTCTACTAGGGGGAGAGTCATTTTGTCTACTCCCTTTTCTTTATATTGTGGGTCCACAGTGGACCTAGTTTTCAAGAAGCCGTCCAAAAACTTTCGAAGCTTCAGCCTCTCCATCATCCCCATTGTCATCTGGATGAAGTGCCAGCTTTGGAATTCAAAATAATCCTGGAAATCTTCCCAAAAATCCTCCATGTGAAATGCATGGGGCTCTGATACCCGGGGAAGTGTCGTTGCTATTTTTCCTAGCGGATCAAAGTTCTTCCACGTCAGATAAAATTCTGTTAAGCCTAGACTTCTAAGCTCACTGTCCGCCTCCTTAGCTGCGGCCAGACTACAAGAATACTTACCACAGGTGATTGGGAATGGAACATTTGTTACCTTCTTCACCATGAAGAGGGCGTGTAGCTCCAAGATCTATCAGTAGTATTCCAAAAGAATTATTTTTTTCTCACAATGCTTGGGTAACAAATAGGGTTTTTCGGAGAAGCCAGTCACCCGAATATAGGTGTGCTGCTGGAATTGAATGTAATAGTGGCCATAAATTTTGACCAAATCCATTGCCTCCTTAGAGAGGAAGTACCTGACATCCTGGGTAGGTGTGAGGAGATTATAGTAAATGAAGGCATAATTTACTTAGTAGAAGCCGAGAAAACTAGCCTCCCATTGTATTTGTGGGAAATAATCCCAGGGAGCCTTTTGGCCCGGGCCGACCCCGAGTACACCTGTTGTGAGAAGCCCATTTGTGATGGGGTATTGTTGTGCTAGATCCTAGAGAACATAGGATGTCATGTAAAATTTAGAGGTCTGGGTGACCTGGAGGAACTGGGAGTCCACATGATTTGAGATGATGGTGGCCCAATCAAAATATTGTTTGCCAGAGGAGATGCCCAACAGGAAGTAGTACATCCATGCTGAAAATTCCTAGGCATGGGGTTGTCTAAAGATCCTAAATAATTCTATGATCTCCATCTGTATACTTTCCTTGAATTTTGATTTGGGGATCTCTAGCTTCATCCTTTTGGAGTCTTTCTTTGGTGTCTTCAGCCAGTTGTTGTTCAGATACTATCGGGCCATGTGTTCTAGTTCCAGAAATTCTCCCAAGGCCATGGACTGGGTGAGGACGGCTTTTTCCTCAAACTAGGGAATCCCCAGACCCACCTAAAATATTGTGGCATCCAAAGACACCATGGGGGTTGGATATCCAGTCAGGACCAAGGCAGCGAGCATGATGGCCCGGATAGATGAATTGTAGTGTGCGGCCAGAGTAAGAATAAGTTTTGGGGCTTGCATGGAGAAAGGGAAGCAAGCAACTTTGAGAATCCTAGAATTGCCAATATTGATAGCCAATGGGTCTCTAAGCATTTGTTGGATATACATCATTTTCTCTAGGGCCTACATTTATGCCCACATTCTGACGCTGGTGTTGGTAATCGACTAAAATTTCAAATCAATCTTTGATCCCATGATAGTGTTTTCCTTTAGGGAATTCATGGTTAGTAGAATATTTTCCAGGGCCCTCTTGATCTTAGTCTTGACATCTGCCCTGGTGACTACCACGATGGGGAGATCTGGACTCCCGGGTGGAGAAGATGTAGATGCCTCTGACATGATTAATGAGTTTGATGCTGGCAACCTGCAAAGCAAGACGACCGTAAGAATTTATATGAGACAGAACATTACTCTGGGATCTGGAGATATTACCATCGCATCACACATTCACCTAAAAAGTTAGTTCATGTCAAAATCTAAAAAAGATGTGCATATAATTGAGACTTAGGAATTTGACCACTATCCAGGCCCCCAGGGATTCTAGTACGTATGACGAAAGTGGGATAGGAGCTGAATAAGGACACAGGACCCAGAGTCCAGAAAACCAACCGTTGGGTGAGATGGCCGGAAGATGGGCTGTACTAGGCTGACATGGATGTCACGAGGTTATGCAATAAGTGGGAGTTATGGTAATAACACTGACAACTGTCAAAATGCGTGAGAAGAAAAAGCCACTTGGATGGACTTAAATGCGCGCATGGGAAATTAATTTTCCATTAAGACTGCCATGGCGAAGGAGAGAGAAAACTGCCATGGTTCAAACCAACAAAGAGTCGAGTCCAAACAAGGTGGTATTCTGCCATGTGGGTGAGCCCACAAATTCAGGAAAACATGGACAAGGGCATGGTGCGCTCAACACGATACTAGAAGGATATACACCAAAAATATAGTAGAATATCGAGGGTCAAGGGCTGAGGCATATATACACAACTTACAGACATTTACATAATATACAAAAGAACTACAGAATGCACAGGAGACCAGCCTAAATTATAACTGCACAGAGGGTAGACAACGCTCTGTCAGTGCCAACCCACCAACGGGAGGTGACCAAAAACAAAACTGGAGATGAAAACCATGAACAAAACCACAAACCAACAAGAAAGAAAAAGGGAAATGAGACCCAAAAAGCAAACAAGAACCAGAAAACCAAAAAATAGAGAGCGAGAGCCGGAGGCTTACCTGGAACGCAAGAAATGTGGGAAGGACAAATGCTGAAACATTTTGCAATAAGCTAACCTTCAAAACCACCATGAGTGTGCACTGTAAACCACTGGTAAATTTCCACTAAACACCAGGAGCAAAATCTTGTTTAATCACCTTGATTCACCTTAATCACTTTGAATGCTATAAGTGTTTGATCGTGGTAAATGTGAAAATAACAGGTAACTTCTATTTATGCCCTTAGGGTAAAAATGCATTGCCTTCTTTCTGCAAATCTTGGGACTTGCAAAACCCTCTAGACTCTGGGTCTAGGGATTCCATGTGACCATACCCTCTTGTGAAAGAAGATATGATGACAGAGAATCTCGGAGCCCAGAATCCGGCTCTGGAAGAGACAAACAAACTCTAGGACCGAGTCCTGGAGACACGAGAAGACACGAGAAAAATAAATACACCCTCGGGGAAGAAAAGCCTAGAGGGAAAACAAAGGAAAATAGAGAAAGAAAGGCAAGGGAAAAAAGAAAAAAAAAGCAAGAAAAAGGGGGACCCAACATTTTGCCTACAAAATGTAGGGATGGGTATGCAGGTCATAACAAAACAAAGTAAAGTAAATGACATTAAAATTGAACAAGAAGAGGCGGTCAAAATTGAGGATGATTTGATTTTAATAGGTTTATGGAAAATAAATCATCTTACGAATAGTTTGAGTAGTGAAAATATAAATAAAAATATCATGAAAACTCAAGTTTTTATCCTACATGTTTCCAAAAGGCTCGACCTCCTTTTGTTGAATGTTCTAACCTCATTGTTTTTTATTCAAAACACTTTGTGGAGAGGAGGTAAGTCATGTGAAAATTGACCCTCATATGGATAGAAGGGTTGAAGAATATTATTTGAATTATGAACAAAATAATGATGTATCCATAAGTCCATCAAATGTTAATGGTGAAAAGAGTAGTGTAGATGAAGTCATTCTAGCCTCCTTATCTACTACAAAAAGGCAATCATTTACTTTTGCTACTGATAAGGAGCAGTTAGAGGGAATACGACTACAAGAAGAGATTAAGAATGATTCTTCTTTTGAGTTATTTCATTTTGAAAATTTGAATGCTGAAAATTTTAAACTAAATTTGAAAAGTGAGGTTCAAAGTAGCCATGATAATTCTGATAGAAATGATTGAATGGATAAATGTGATGATCCTCATATTATGTATATCCCAAATTGTTGCCTCAATGAAAGTGTGAATGAATTTTTATGCAGATAAGATGTCATTATGTCCAATTTACAAGTCATGAATGAAGATGAATTAGTGACCATGGAACTATTGAGCCAAATATTAAAAAAAAACCATTCCGGCTGGGGGTGATTTTGAGTCACATAGATATATTATTTGTAATACACATTTTCAGATTGATTCCTTGCTAGTTTTACATGAGGTACATATGGTTAATGATTGGATTTCAAGTGGTTCATTTGATTTCTTCCAGGTATAGGATATTAGTTAGGGTTTTGTAGGGAGTAATTGTTGTAGGCAAGAATATGCTGAGGAAATTTGAGAGGCATATGATAATAAATGACTATTTGGTTCTGGAGCATTATTCAAGAGGTCTCTTCAGCTTATGAATTTTAGAGTTTTGTCCCAAATCATGGGATGTATTATGAGTCTGCAGGTGCTTCATATATATATATATATATATATATATATATATATATATATATATATATATATTTCATACTAGTATTTATTTTTTCCAACCAGTAAACAAATTTGCATAGTCTTTCTAGGAGTTGAGTCATTTGCACATAGTCTAGGTGCATATAGGTGTCTTAGGTTGCTTCTATTTCTCTATTCTATTAGTTTGGTTCTATTTTTGGTGTGCCCTATTCTTCTCCACCCTCTGTAAGAAATTCCCCATCCTCTGCAATTTTTTTTGACTCTGTAACCCAATGGACAAGGCACTATTTTTCATTTAGGGTTCTTGATTCTCTTCATCCTATTTAGTCCTTGTCTCCCTTCAGAGCCTGTTGTTGGCCCATTTTGAATTTGTTCAAATTTAAAATTTTAAAGTCCTACTTCATAGTCTTTAAGTTTAAAACTTTCTAAAGTCTCTGGCTTTTCGAATTTCAAAAGTGGCTGATCTCCCCAAGTCACGACTTTCAAACTTTCAAAAGTGGCCGATCTCCCAGCTTCATGACTTTCAAACTTTCAAAAGTCTCTGACTTCTCGACTTTTAAAAGTAGCCGATCTCCCAAAATCGTGAATCTAAAAATTTGAAAAGTGGTCTATCTCCTGACATCATGACTTTAGAACTTTCAAAAGTCTCTGACTTCCCGAATTTCAAAAGTAGCCCAAAAAATGCATCAAGAAAACGTTGCAAATTTCTTAAATCTAAAGAGGAATCACATAATATTTTAGTCCCAAGTGCTCCCAGATTTAATTTCACGGTCATACGAGCTCATATGATATGTTATTTTAGTCTCTTTTCTATGGAGTGATATGGTCAACAAGGTTGGTTTACAAAAGAAGCAGATATGTATAATAACCTAAAATATTTTAAGATAACCATTCTATGGGGAATGTGAAAAGGTTATTCCATTTTTTTTTTTTAAAATGGTTACATGAACTTAAAGGGCATCAAATACTATTTATTGTAAAAGTTTTTCAAGAAAAAGGGGATTTTTCCTTTTCTAATAAAAAAAGGCACAAGTTATGGGAAGGGAATTTTCTAGTTTTTTCATGGTAGGAAGAGGGCATGTTTCTTTTCATGCAGTTGTAATGTACAGAAAGTTGGGTCTGTGAACTCATTCTTAATATTGAAATAATGGAGGAAGTCTTTGTGGGTGTTTCAATTCATTTTGTTTTCTTAAGGTTTTATTGAGCTTTACCTCACTGAAATCATTTTCAATATTATGTTTTGTCATAGAAACTGTGTATGTGCTTGATTCTAAAACTTTGATTTTAGATTGATTCATCTCTTGGAAAGGATGTGTTCCTCCATTCTTTAGTTATCTTCTGTGAGTCTTGGGGATATGAACTTTTTTTCATTATTCTTGCATTCATTTCTTTTGATGATTAACCTGTCTACATCTACTTGCATTATTATGTGTATGTGTTAATGACCTTTATTACTTTCTGGTGAAAAACATACTTAGTATTTTTATTCATTGGATATATGTTAAGACAAAGTTTTGCCCCTTAATTCAGAGGAAATTTATCAAATCAATGATAACTTATCCAACTATTAGTAGCATTTGTACTTTCATTTGGGCATTATGAGTAAGTTTGTGTTGGTATTTTTGAAGTGAATTTTTTTTTACTAACGTGATGTAATGATAGGGAGGTTGGATGAATCACTCACTAATTCAAGCTCTTAGTATCCTTGAAATAATTCTAGGGTGTCTTGACTTCACCACTTTCCACCTATATGATCTTTTCTTGTTTAGGATCCCCTGGTCTACCAAGCCAACCCAACTATCATGAAATTTCTTTCTATCAGGTCAAACTAGTTGAATTCTTGCAACACTAGCCATTAGCCCTTAAACCACCTTAAAGGATTCTAACCTCCAAATTATTGAAATGGTCTTGAAGAGGTGTGGAGATTTCTTTGGAGACTTCAATCCAACCAACTAGGGGTATTAGGAGTCCCACCTAGTTCCATTCACAAGTCAATTTCACCAAACTTCTCAATTAGGCCTAAAAGGCTACTAGCCAAATTAGGTCTCCTTCTCTGAGAAATCAGGGATTTACTCCCAATCCTTCCAAAGAAACCCTAAATCTTTTCTTGGGATTCTTGGTTCATATGCCTACCCCTCAAGGATTTTTGGGGTCTTGGGGTCACCATTGACCGTACAGTGCTCTAACTCAAAATGAGCCAAATTAAGGGCTTTTAGGCTTTTCCTGGCTCCTCTGCAACTTAGTAAGTTTTCAATTCACAAAAATATTGGTCTGATCTCTCCCTCTTCACCACATGTTTTCAAGACTCCTATCTTTCAATTCCAAAAGGAATTTTTCTCCCATCTATCCACCTCTGCAATTTGTGCTCTCTGCACTTTGGTCTTTCCTAGCTAGGCTCACCTCGATCACCTAGGGAAAGACATTAAAATTAGATCCTCTAATTTTGAGGGCCCCAAATCCTGCCATATTTACACACATGGAGTCTATTCAATACTCCCAAAGGGCCATAAAAAATGCACAGTGGGAGAATGAGCTAGAACCCCATCTTTACAAACTGCCTAGTTATGATCAGTAACAGTGTCAAAACAAATCTATTTACAAGAAGAACTCAAAACTAAAAAAAAATCCTAAATATTTACAAAAGGAATAAATAAAAAATATATAGTACACCATGCATGAGCTAAAGTGCTAGGTTCAATCCATTAAAGTACTACTGTAACCAAAAACTTCAAAATTGCACACTAATTCACATATCCTTTATTACTTGCAAAAACTTAGTCTGTACAATGGGCATACAACCTTGCTCCAAGGTCAAGGAATGTCTTAAGTAGGGTAATGAAACATTTATTTTACCCTCTTTTCTCTTCTTGGTTGAGTTTTCCAAACTTGACAATGTTGTCCGAGCAACATTTCAAAAGTTCAAAGTTACAAAGTACAACTTTTTCAACTTTTGACAATTTCTTGCAAAACTATGCAAATGAGTTTCAATGCTCATCAAATCTTCCCAAAAACTATGTTTATGGCTAAAACATGATTCTAATCCATATTTGACCCTACTGACCTCATGATGACATCATCACCATACTTGTTCCAATTAGAAGGCTTTACAACTTCTTAGCCTTAATTACACTCTATAAAAGGCCCTAAGACCCAATTGACCTAAACTCCATTGCACCTACTTTGTGGTCAACATGAAATTTATCTTAAAAAAACAAAAATTCCCTAAGGCACACACACAACTAAAAACAAATAGATTTCCTTGGACAACCTATAGGTGCTCCTGCACCATTCTCCCCCTCTGCACAAACACTAAGGAATGTGGGGAGATATCAGAGACAAATCAATGCCATAATTGTTGAAATGAGCTTCTTCCACCCATGTAGCCTCAGATTATGGCTTTTTATTCCACTATATGAGATGTTCCATATACACCTTGTGTCTAGTATACTTCTTCACCCTGGATTTCAAGATCTTGTTTGCTTGAAGCTTGCCCTTAGGAGGTAAGAATTCAGTACTCACATCCTCCAGTATCTCCTTACTATTCTCATTCACATATGTTGGTGGTCCTTTTTACTTAACCAGTTCAGCCACATTGAACACTGGTGAAATTCCTAAATCTTCAGGAAGATATATCTTGTAGGCATTCTGTCCATACTTGGCTATTACCTTACATTGTCCCACTCTCTTTATTTGCAACTTTGTTGGCATTTATTTTTGCAACCTAGAATTATTTAGGTGGACCATAACATAATCCCCCACTACAAATTGTACATCTTTCCTAGACATATCCACCTTAGCTTTCAACTTATGAGTAGCCTCTGTGATGGTATTCTTTACTTGCTCATGTATCTCCTTCAAGGTTTGAGTAAAATCCTCTACATGGCCACTTCTGTGATCCATAGCTCCTAGGTCTCTGAGCTCACATACACCCCTTGGATGCATTCCATACACTATCTCAAAATGACTTCTCCCTATTGTCCTATTCACACTATCATTGTACGCATACTCTGATTGTGGAAGGATCAAGTCCCAAGTATGACTATACTCCTTGGTTAGACATCTTAGAAGGTTACCTAACACTCTGTTGATCACTTTAGTTTGACCATCTGTTTGTGGATGGTAAGATGAACCAAAAGACAACTTAGTTACCAATTTGCTCCATAGAGTCTTCCAAAAGTGACTCATGAAATTAACATCTCTGTTAGATACTATACTTATGGGTAGCCCATGTATCCTCACAATCTCCTTTAAAAAGAGATGAGAAATGTAGCTAGCATCATGAGTGGTCTTGCAAGGAATGAAATGGCTCATTTTTCTAAATCTATCTACCACCACATAAACACTATCCAACCCTGTCTTGGTCCTAGGAAGACCCACAAAAAAATCCATACTAATGCACTCCCATGGTCTATTGGGAATAGGTAAAGGTTGGTACAAACCTATATTACTATCTCCCCCTTTGGATTTCATACAAACAAAACATTTCTCCACATAGCTTCTGACATCTCTTGGAAACTTGGACCAATAATAAAACCTCTGTACCAACTTCATTGTTTTTATGATACCAAAATGTCCACTTAAGCTACCATTGTGCTTCTCCTATATGAGATTTTCTCTCATTGAGCCTTTGGGAACACATAACTGATTCCCCTTGAACAAAATCCCACTTTTTAATGTATACTCTGAGAATTTATTGTGAAAATGATTCTCAAAATCAGAACATACGTTATATGTTTTAGAGAAGTCTTCATTTTCTCCATAGAGATCCTTGAAACTCTCTTTACCAATGCTTTGAAATTGTACTTCTTGCACTGTCAGCATCCTTCTACTTAGTGCATCTTCCACCTTGTTCAACTGTCCCTTCTTGTGCTTGATGGTAAATGCAAAGGCTTATAGATATCCCATCCACTTTAAATGGCTATTACTCAACTTCTCTTGGATGTTTATGTAGCTAAGTGCCTGGTTATCTATAAACACCACAAACTCTTTAGGTAGGAGATAATGTATCCACTTTCTAAGAGATTGCACTAGAGAATATAGCTCTAAGTCATAACCAAAGTACTTCTTATTTTCTTCATTGAGCTTTTCACTAAAGAAACCTATAGGTCTGCCTTCTTGGATTAGTACTCCTACTAAAATTCCACTTGCATCACACTCCAATGTGAATAGCTTGTCAAAGCTAGGTAACAAAAGGATGGGTTGGGTAGCCACTTGTTGCTTCAAATTATCAAAGGCATTCACTGCTTCTAAATTCCATATGAATTTGATTTTTAACCCTCCTTTAATAGTGTCTAGCACTGGGGCACAAATTCCACTAAAATTTCTTATAAACTTGCTATAAAACTGAGCTAACACATGAAATCTCCTTATCTCTGTCCCCGTGGTTGCTATAGGCCAATTTAGAATATCTTCCACCTTTTTTGGTTCCATCTTCAATGACCCTTGGGATACTACAAACCCCAAATACACAAGCTCTTGCTTGAAGAACTCACACTTTTCTAGATTTATGGATAACTTCTCCTCCTGCAACCTTTTGAGCACCATCTCCACATGATCCAAGTGTTCCTCTATTGTCTTAATTAAGATGCGTATATCATCTAGATACACTACCACAAATATTCCAGTGAAATCCTTAAGCACTTCATTCACGAGCCTCATGAATGTGCTAGGGGCATTTGACAGGCCAAATGGCATAACTCTCCACTCATACAAAACATCAGTGGTCTTAAAAGATGTCTTCCATTCATCCCCATGTTTGATTCTAATCTGGGGGTACCTAATTTTGAGATCCAACTTAGTGAAGTACTTGGCCCCTCCAAGACAGTCCATCAAATCCTCAATTCTAGGAATAGGAAATCTGTATCTAATTGTAATCCTATTGATAGCCCTAGAGTTAGTGAAAACTCTCCACTTACCACCTTTCTTGGATGCTAAGACCACAGGTACGAAACATAGACTAATTCTCTTCTTGATTATTCCTTGGTCTAATAGATCCTGCACTTGCTTAGCCACTTCTTGGTTCTTCTCTGGTGTGAGCATGTATGCTGCCTTGTTAGGTAATGAAGCACCTGGTATGAAGTCAATTTGATGACTGATATCTCTTTTAGGAGGCAATTTTCTGGTGTTCCATCACTGATTATGTCCTTGAACTTCCCAAGTAACCTTTGGAATTCTTCTAGCATAGGTGCTTGGGTAACCTTTCCTTCCTCCTTGGGTGTCACAACTATAGCATACCATTCACCTCCTTCATGGTGGAGTATGTTAAGAAACTCCTTCCCACTGCTTAACAAGACACTAGGGGTCTCGGACTATGCTTCTTCCTCCTCTAATAGATACTGTATCTTGAATGTCCTACCATCCTTCTTGAATGAGAAGATGTTCTCCTTCCCATCAAAGATGGATCCTCTATCATATTTCCATGGTCTTCCCAATACGAGATGGCAGGCATCCATAGGAAACACATCACAAATTAACTTTTTTTTGTATCCTCCAATGGAGAATTCCACCCAAGTCTTCTCATTCACAATGACACTTTTCCCTTTATTTAAACATGTCACCTTGTATGGATTAGTATGGGGTATCTTCTCCAATTTGAGCTTCTTTACTGCTTCATCTAATATAATGTTATTAGTGGACCCTGAATCCACTATAACTTTACACACTTTCCCAAGTATTTTGCATCTCACTCTGAATAAGGCTCTTCTTTGTTTTGGCTCCTCCTTGTCTGGTTGTCTTTTTAGAACCCTTCTAAACATCAAGTTAACCCCTATTTTTGATTCAATATGACTAATCTCAGGTGATTTGACACTCATTGTGTCTTCTTGATCATATCCTATTCTCTTGTTTGTGTTAGAAGAAGATGATTTCTCAGGGAACTTATAAGTAGGATGACCCATCTATCCACAGTTATAACATTTCATACTAGCAAAGTAATAATTACCTCTACCTTCTCATCTTCCTCTATTAGAACCCCCTTTAGTTCCTCTACCTCTTCAATGACCTCCTCTAAGAGTGGTCTCATTGACATGCTCTGCAAGTTTAGACTCTCATTGGCTTCTCTGATCAGTCCCTCTTCCTTGGTATCATCCTCTATGTCCTCTTTGATCTCTTACTCTTCCTCTATTCTTGGAAGTCTGATCTTTCTTTCTTCTACTCTTTTCTTCAATCTCTATGGCCAATTGGTAACATTGGTGCACTATTCTAGGACTGAGAAGAGTCATCTCCTGTTGTATACTCCATTTCAATCCATTAAGGTATCTAGCCACCTTAAGGCTTTCATCCTCAGAGAAATTTGATCTCATGCACAATTTTTGAAACTCCTTAGTGTAGGAATTGACATCAGGATCCTTCTATCTTAAGCTTTGCCTCTTCTTGTGTAATTGGATTTCATAATTATTTGGAATATATGCTTCCTTCACTTTGACAACCATTCCTTTCCAAGTTGAAATTGGTTTCTTTCCTTCTTTTTCTCTGTCTGACTAAATGAACTTCCACCATGTCAAAGTAGAGCCTCTAAGCCTCAATTTGGCTACTTTGACCTTCTAAGCTTCTGTGACCCCATCGCATTCAAAGTGATTTTCCATGCCCTCAATCTAGTCCATGACTAGATCTGCCTCCATCTTCCCACTAAAAAGTGTTATTCCTTCAAGTGTCTTCCCACTCATAGCCTTCAGTGCATTCAAGAAAGGCTCCTCTTGAAATATAGGGTCAGGTTCAAGGGTCTTGTCTTCCTCTGCAACCTCTTTACCCTTAGGTTCTTTCCCTTCCAATTTTTCACTGACTTCATGAGTCTTGGTCTGCACTTCACTTAATGCTTGTTCAAGTTGAGCTATTCTTTCCCTTAATAGCCTATTGCCAAATTCTTATTCATCAACCTTTCTAGCCAATTCCCCATTGGTTACCATGATTGTGGACCCACTAGACTCACAATCTGACATGTACTAATAATCCCAAATCTTTTTGGGGCTCTGATACCAATCTGATAAGGAGGTTGGATGAATCACTCACTGATTCATACTCTTAGTCTCCTTAAAATACTTCTAGGGTTTCTTCACTTCACCACTTTCCACCTATAGGATCTTTTCTTGTTTATGATCCCCTTGTCTACCCAGCCAACCCAACTATCATGAAAGTTCCTTCTATCAAGTCAAATTAGTTGCATTCTTGCAACACTAGCCATTAGCCCTTAAACCACCTTACATGATTCTAACCTCCAACTTATTGAAATGGTCTTGCAAAGGTATGGAGGTGTCTTTAGAGACTTCAATCCAACCAACTAGGGGTATTAGGAGTCCCGCCTAGTTCCATTCACAAGTCAATTTCACCAAACTTCTCAATTAGGCCTAAAAGGCTACTAGCCCAATTAGGTCTCCTTCTCTAATAAATCAGGGATTTAGTCCCAATCCTTCCAAAGAAACCATGAATCTTTTCTTGGGATTCTTGGTTCATATGCCTACCCCTCAAGGATTTTTGGGGTCTTGGGGTCACCACTGGCCGTGCAGTGCTCTAACTCAAAATGAGCCAAATTAAGGGCTTTTAGGCTTTTCCTGGATCCTTTGCAACTTAGTAATTTTTAACTTCACCAATGGATTGGTATGATCTATCCCTCCTCACCACATGTTTTCAAGACTCCTATATTTCAATTCCAAAAGGAATTTTACTCCCATCTATCCACCTCTGCAATTTGTGCTCTCTACACTTTGGTCTTTCCTAGCTGGGCTCACCTCTGGATCGCATAGGGAAAGATATTAAAATTAGATCCTCTCCTTTTGAGGGCCCAAAATAATTCCTTATTCAAAAAAATGGAGTCTATTCACTACTCCCAAAGGGATTTATAGAATTCACAGTGGGAGAATGAGCTAGAACCCCATCTTTACAAACTGCCTAGTTATGACTAGTAACAATGTCAAAACAAAAATATTTACAAGAAGAAATCAAAACTAAAAAAAAATCCTAAATATTTTCACACGGACTCAAGAAAAGATCTACACTACACCATGCATGAGCTATAGTGCTAGGATCAATCCATTAAAGCACTACTGTAACCAAAAACTTCAAAATTACACACTAATTCACATATCCTTTATTACTTGCAAAAACTCAGTCCGTACAATGGGCATCCAACCTTTCTCCAAGGTCAAGGAAATTATTAAGTAGGGTCATGAAACAATTATTTTACCCTCTTGTCTCTTCTTGGTCGAGTTGTCAAAACTTGACAATGTTGTCCGAGCAACATTTCAAAAGTTGCAAAGTTGCAAAATACAACTTTTGCAACTTTTGACAATTTCTTGCAAAACTATGCAAATGAGTTTCAATGCTCATCAAATCTTTCCAAAAATATGTTTATTGCTAAAACATGATTCTAACCCATATTTGACCCTACTGAACTCATGATGACATCATCACCACACTTGTGCCAATTAGAAGGCTTTACGACTTCTTAGCCTTTATTGCACTCTAAAAAAGGTCCTAAGGCTCAATTGACCTAAACTCCATTGCACCTACTCTGTGGTCAACATGAACTTTAGCTTAACACTATAGAAACACCCTAAGGAACACACACAACTAAAAACAAATAAACTTCCCTAAAAAACCTATAGGTGCTTCTGCACCATGTAATATATAGCTTGATCTTTTTTTTTTCTCATCATGCTGAGCCAAGAGTGCACCCAATGATGTAGTTGTAGTTGATATGTAAAGAAATAATGGATTTCCTTGAATAGGAGGCATCAAAATAGGTGGATTTGCAGGATATTCCTTTATCTATTTCAGGTTCTTATTGTAATGACCTAAAACTGGTCACCTAAACCCTAGACCCCTAATCTCAATTATTTATCAAAAAACCCTAACCTTGATAATTCTAAGTCCTAAACCAAACATGCAATTCATCAAATGCAAGCTAATCTAACATGAACCCTAGGTCCTAATCAATCATCACACTTGATTAATTAATACATTGGAAAATAAACCTTATGTTAATTATTTAATTGATATTGTAATATATTAATTAAATAAAAATTACTAAATTGTCAATAAAATTCAAAAAGGAATTAAATTAATTAATAAAAAACAAAATATGCATTTAAAATCAATTAAATCTTTAAAAATGCATATGATGTCATCAACTTATTTTTTGAATTAAAATATGCATTAAATCAATTAAATCTTTAAAAATGCATATGATGTCATCAACTGATTTTTGGAAATAAATATGTTTTATTCAATTGATTTAATCTTATATTTTATCAATTGGAAATAAATCTATTTTATTCAATTGATTTAATCTTATCTTTTCTCATTTTGGAAACAAATCTGTTTTATTTAGTTAAATTAATCCTATCTATTTATCATTTTGGGAATAAAGTTGTTAACTGAAAATGATTTTTGGAGGTTTCCAAAAAAGACTGAATCTTTCGACCAATCAAATTTCTTGCACATGGATTGTGCTTTCTCAAATTGAATTTGAGCCACTCATTTCCTCTAATCTTGACCATCAATTTTGGGAGAGATTTTCTATAAAAGAGAGCTTCATTTCCTTCACAAAGGATCCCAGTTTTAGCAATCATTATTATACTGTTTTAGCATTCAAGCATTTTGCATTCTTAGTTTCAATTACTTAGATTTGTTAATTGTTTTTAGTTGCATGCAAACTTCAGAGTCTAGAGCATTTTCAATTTGGTCTTTGAAAAGAATAAAAACATTTGCATATCATATAGAATAATCATTTCATTTAGCTTTCAAAATCCTTTGTTTAGAGCAGGTGTAGTCACTGTTTCTTGCGATGACTTGAGAGCAAGATTCAAACTCTTGCCTACTAGAAGGAAATGGATTGATGTCAGTTAGCCTTGGGCATTTCAGTATTATGCTTTTGTCATTTTCTAATATGCTAACCTCGTAATGGTTCATTGAAGTGTGTGTTTGTAACTGTAGGTATCTGATACAATTTCACACACACATTTTTGGCGCCCACCAAGGGGCTCAAATGTCATTTTAAGCCAAAGATTACCCAAATCTCTTTTTGACCCAAATATGACTACACCATCGCATCCAGATCGTCGTTTCAGTTGAAAATGACTATAAACTCGCCTATATCCGGCGAAAGTCAAATCTGTAGCAAATTTCTTTTTTTTTCCCAAGTAGGCCGTACCACCCATTGTACAAAAATTGAGGCAGATTTCAGATTTTTCTGTACACAGCTTGAGGCAGATTTTCAAAGAAATTTTTTTTGAAAAAAAAAATGTTTTTTTTACTGTGTTAAATTTGACGGCCGTCAAACCATCATTCTGCATGGCCTTCAGTGACAGCCATGAAACCGTCAAATTTAAGCTCATAGGTTGATGACATCAACAGGGTTTAAAAAATCTTTAGCCTTCACCATTGAGCTTTTGAATTTGCTGTCTAACTTTAAACGATCATATCTTGCTCATTTTAGGTCCAAATTAAGTGCAATGTTTTTTGATTTTGAGTAGAATTGCCTGAAGATTTCTGGATTTTTCTTAGTTTCTGGATTTTAGTCATAGATTTATGAGAAATTATAGGTTTTCATCACTGTACCTATCTAATCCTCTATTTTGCAGCTTCCAAAGCCTCATACGGGCTCATACGGTAAATTTTTTGAGTGCAATGTTTTTTGAAAGTGTGTGATTTTTTATCTAATTTCTGAATATGCAATCATATTTACTATTTTATGATTTTTTTAATGCTGATGAGATTTGGGCTTTGTTTTTCTCTGACTTATCTTTTTGATTACAACCTAACAGTGGTTTGTAGGACGTTTGAAAAGAATACTAAAACACAGACTACTAACGAATCATCTTGCAGGTTGCCTTGATCGATAGCGGGCTAAACATTTTGCTTGCATTTTATTTTGTTTTATTAAAATAGGAACCCACATGCAAGACTTCTAAAATGAACTTCTATTTGGTATTTATAGGAATGGCAATGATGTCAGGAAACTATGCTCTCGCCCTTTTGGGATGATAAAAAATCTAGAAACATTATTGTCATTTTCTTATGTGTTTGAAGTATCTTTTAGATTGTAATCCTAAGAATTATATGAACGTATCCTCTCCCCTTTCCTTCGTGGATCTTGGGTGTAAGAGAAACTCATATAATTATTTTAGTGTGGCGACCTCTCAAGTGCTTTAATAGAGCCAGTGAGAGTGGATTTCCCAACTGGTAACAGGCTAAAGCCAAGCCCTCCCAAACCGGTATGTAAAAATTATCATTGTGATTAATCTCACAGTGAATAGGTGTCAATTTCTCTATGCTGATAGAAGATTTCCCTCAGTACCCTCATGGTGCATAAAAACCTACAGAACGTAACTTCTGTAGGCTGGGAGGCCTCCTTAACGGAGCTAATCTACCACATGTATAGCCACCTGAACAGATGCCTTGACTACAAACTTTGTTTTAGTGACCAAAAACCCTCTATCTATCAGTGCGAAAGGTCAGAGACCGACTAAGATGTCCCACATTTTCACACCTCTTAGTAGAGACAATAGTCCTTTGGCAAGTGATCCTCTTGGGATTCAAATCTTGGTGTGCCTAAGAAGTGAGTGCACTATAAGGAGGATTCTGTGCCTCCAAGCTTCTAAGTTGTTCGCTATGAGTAGGCGTGGCTAAACTTTGGTTCAAGTGGGAATTCAATAAATATTGCCCTGGCTTACCTAGGATTGTGGTGTGTCTATTATTATTTTTTATATAACAAAAAATCTCCATGATGTGTTTTGTGTGAGTGTTTACTGAAACAACAATAAAAACAACAATCAATCAAATGATCTGGAATACTGTAAACTTTGGATATTTGCCTATCTTGTCTTGTCAAAACTCTACCGATACTCTGTTGAAACTCTGTCAAAACTCTGTCGAAACTCTATCAAATTTTTTTCAAAAACTTGTCAAAACTTGGTCTTTCATCAGTCTATCCTACTAAAATTAGTTTTTTCTAAAATTTGCGCTGTCATAACGCTTGTACTAGTTCACATGCAACTGCAATCTATTGTTAGTCCAACCTATCACTATCTTGAAATTTGATGTTGTTACACTTGTCCAATTGATTGAGTCCTTTGTTCAATCTTATCATCTTTGTCTATGTTGTCCTTGTTCTGAGTTGTGAGAGCAGGTTCATTAACCTTGACTCAAGATCAGAGTCTTTTGCTATCTCCTTCTCAGTTGGATGTTTACCTCTTGGTCTCTTTGGTATTGGACTTGGATAACAATTTAGGTATCATCACAGTGTCGGTCAAGCGAATCAACTTATCTTATGCCTGTGTGAACTAGAATTCATTTTAGAGAATTTCACAAAGAAGACAAACATGGATTCATGTTTGAAGACAACTTCTTGTTTGGAGAGAATCCTCTCTTTGAGGGAGATTCTCAAATTCCTCCTAAATCACAATCCCTAGAAGACAAGTTACCTAGTCCTAAGATGTTAGAAGAAAGACAAGGTAGAGGTAGGTCTCGATGGAGAGACCTCTCCAATGGTACCAACCATCACAATAGTCAACATTCCTCTTGTCCATCAGATCCTGGTGAGGAAGAGATTGAGGAATGTCTCTAGGATAAGAGGTTCTTAAAACTCATGAAAACAATCCTAAATCGGGATAACGAACAATATTTCCTCGACCTAGCAGAACAAGGCGCTTAACTTCCATCTCACTTCAAAGCTGAGGATATCATTGCTAGAGAAGAAGAGACACCCATGACACTCATAACTAAACAAATGCAAACTATGAAAATAGAATCACAAAAACTCCAAAAGGAAAAGGAAACACCCAACACGAGGTTTTATTTAAACACAATCTGTCATTTTCCTTTTGATAAATATTTGTACTTACCTCCATTCCCACACGAGGTTGAAATTCCATGATTTGATAAGTACAATGGTCACTTTGATCTATAAGATCACATCCGAGAATTTTGTGCTCTTTGTACAAAATTTATGCATGATGAGACATATCTTATGCGTCTGTTTCCTTGGAGTTTGAGGGGCCAAGATATAGAGTGGTTCTCAAAGTTACCCACAGGTATCAAAACTTTTGATGAGCTAATGAATTTTTTCTTGCAAAAGTATTCTTACAATATCCAACATCCTGTGACGATGATTGATTTATGCAACACGAAGCAAAACACAGGAGAACCCTTTCTGAACTTTCATCAGCAGTGTAGAAAGATATTTTCTAGATATCCATGAAACATGCCTGAATCTGAAAAGATAGATATTTTTGCTAGTGTTCTGGTTCTAGAACTAAACTACCCTCTTTAGATGCAATGTCCACCCTCTTTTGGGAAAATGGTGGAAAACGTGATGAAAATAGAAGATGTGCTTGTTAAAAGGGGTGACATTACCCTCTATAAGGAAAACAAGTTTGGTTCCAACTCCAAAGACAAAACTAAATATTGGAACAAAAACAAGCATGTGGTAAATGACGGAGTAGTCGATTACTCTGCTCCCCAGTCAAAACTAGCAGTCTTCAATCTGACAAGTGGCTCCAAGGCCCTAAAAACTTTTGAAAGTACCACTAAATCATCATCTTCTAAAGGGACCAGTAGTTTGTTGAAAGACAAACCATGGATCAAACATAAATGAGACTTTGACTCTTTAGGTGAGTCCTATGAATTTTCACTTAAAACTCTACTGGCAAACAAACTGATCACGTTGCCAGATAACTCCAAACCGTATGATCCAAAAATCAAACCTAAATGGTGGAGAGACAATGATTTCTGTCAATTCCATAGAAACAAAGGACACACAATATAAAATTGCATGAGGCTCAAACATGAGATCCAAGATCTCATTGATAACAAAATAATTGTGGTTGATAATCACAACAAGAATGCTGATCATAAAGCATTCAAAGATCCTTTCCCGGAACATCAAAAAGGAGAAAATTCTAAGAAATTCACTCAAATCAATCACAATTATTCTAATGATGATTACAACATCATCAACATGCTTGAGCCATCTCATTCTGAATATTTCAATGTCATCATCATCAAGAAAAAAGAGAAAGAGTCTGGATCAGCCAACGCAGTGACCCAAGCGCAATCAAAGGTCACCCTGGGGGGTTCTAGATCTTCCAACCCTTCATCATCTTCCAATAAACCATTGGTATCTGAATCCTAAGTACCTCTTAGAAAACAAACCACTGTGGGTACCCCTAAAGTCTCACAGTCCAAATAACTGACTTCGTCCAATACTGCGGACTATAGCACCATCGAGCAATTGCAGAGAACCTCTACCCAATTTTCAATCTTTGAATTGCTCAAACTCTTTCCATCTCACCGAGAGGTCTTGGATAAATCACTATCAACTACCAATGTCCCTAAGGACTTGGATCTGGATCAGTTTCAATCCATGGTGGGTCACTTGATCTCGCCACATTACCTATATTCTTAGAAGAAGATGACAACTCTTTAAGTCATCCACACAATCTCCCCTTGCATGTCAAAGTCATGATCCATAAACACTACGTCAGACAGGTCTTGATAGATGGAGGTGCAGGGTTGAATATTTGCACATACAGGCTAATCGAGAAACTAGGCTTTTCAAAGAACGTCATTGATCCTAAAAAGAAAATCACTATCAAGTCGTATTATGAACAAGAAAGATCTTCTAAAGGTCTTGTAACTTTACCAATGCTAGTGGGTCCTATTGAGAGGGATGTTACCTTCCAAGTTTTGGATCTCCCGCTGGCCTACAACATTCTATTGGGAAGACCCTAGATCCATGAGATGCACTTAGTGCCATCAAATTTCCATTAGTGTGTCAAATTCCCATTCCATGGTGTAGAAGTCACTATTCCTACATACACTAGTTATGCTTGTAATGCATTAAGACAAGCAACGAATACCCTAGTCCCACACAACAGTGGGGTGTCCAAATCTGAATCAGCTACAAATTTATTGAAATAAATGGAAAAGAAACTCAAGATAAAGGACACAGGTATGGGTGGATACATAGTGGAACCCATATTGTCACTCACATCTCTTCCCAGATCACCTAGGTCTTATGGGAAACTGTTAGAAGAGATGAAACCAACAGTACCCCAAGAAATCTATGATGATAACTTTGTTAAAGCCAATACACCATTAGAAGATGAACAAGAGGAAAGAGCCACTCTGGATTGGTTATATAAGGAACCTACAAATAGTGAAGTCAAACAACGTGTGATACCTCCAGAAATATTTGGAGTGCGGTATAAGGTGGCTTGTAAAATGGGTTATTCAGGTAAAGGACCCATTAGACCTAATCAAAATGGACTTAAAGAACCTATCTCTATTGAATATAGACAACCTAGAGACACAACTAGTCTAGGGTTCTTATCAGAGAAATAACAAAGAGAAAAGAATTTCCTAGATAAAGGAAAGAGACATTAGGTTCAGGAAGAGTAGAACACAATAGTAGAAAGAACTGACATACCCAATGGCAAGTGGGATGATTCAGATGATTCTAATGCAGAGGATGTGTATCCTTCCCCCATTCCTCCCAATATTTTGGCTCTTCTCTTTGACGAAGATACAACCTAGGTCAACGGTACTGAAGAACATTTTTGAGAGGAATCAACAATGACTTTTGATCAGTTAGCGACTACTACATCCAAACAAGACCAAGATACAGAAGAAAGGAGTCTAACCATAGCACATTTTTTAGGTAGAACTCATCCAAACTATGGGCAAAGAGTAGATTTCACTCGTGTCCTTGATATGAAACCAAATGATGAAACAAACTCCCATGAATACAAGTTTGACAATCTTTCAGAAGGCACTTTAGACAAATAGGTGGATATAGTTTAGGGATATGTACCCATGCTCGAAGTAGGTGAAGGCTTAGAGGTTAGGTTGGATGAATTAGGACCTCCTATTTCTGACATGGGCTTCAAGGATGTCGTTAGGGCTCTTTATAATTTGAACACATCTATACAAGGTTCAGGTCTAGGACTCTACTTAACTATCATAGTCTATGATGAACATACCATGAACGCCCTCGAACCCATTGAACCTTTGCCACTAATGCATCCTAAACTTATTTATTGGTCCTTACAGGGACAACCCGCTAAAATGCCTACATTTCCCAATGACTATGCTTTAGCCTGCTATCTTAACGCTGCTAAACCTTTCACTTCTTCCACCAGTGAACCTAGTGTGAGCATGACTAAAGTGGACATCAAGTATCTTAGTTATAAAATAAAAATGAAAAAAGAAAAGGATTTGAAGGCAAAAACCACATTGTGGCAATTTTAGAACCCAAAAGAGTAAAAAGAAAAGATGCATCCAAAAGAAAAAACCTCTCTGAGGCTCTTGAGGATGGGATGCTCGATGTCTTGCCTAGTCATTTATAAGAATGATCATCAGTGCTCATAGAGCCAACTCAACCATTGAATATTGGTACAGGGGAACATCCACACATCATTCATGTGAATAAAAATCTTTTTCTACATAAGAGCTCAAGGAATACACAGACTCTTTAAAGAGAAGAAGATACACTTTGCATGGACATACTCAGATATGCCTAGTTTTTATCCAGATCTTATCATGCACCATCTCTTAATAGCTCCTGGAGTAAAAACAGTAAAACAAAAACTCAAAAAAATGCACCCTCATGTTGCACTACTTATCAAGGCTGAACTGGAAAAACTACTCAAAGATGGATTCATGCGAGCTATTGATTATGCAGGATGGATTTCCAACATCATACCGGTATCAAAGCCAGACAAATCCATCAGAGACTGCACTAATTTTAGAGATCTCAACAAAGCATGTCTAAAGGATGAATTTCCTTTGCCTAACATCGACATGATTGTAGACATGACTGCTGGGTATGAAATGTATTCTCTCATGGATGGTTTCTTTGGGTACAACCAAATCAAGATTGATCCAGAGGATGAAGAAAAGACTACCTTCACATGTGCCTGGGGAACATTCTGCTAGAATGTCATGCATTTTGGTTTGAAAAATGTAGGAGTTACCTATCAGAGGGTAGTAAAAACTATCTTCCGTGATATGATGCACAAAACCATGGAAGATTACATGGATGATACCCTTGCTAAATCAAAGAAATGATCTCTGCACCTACAAGATTAGGCCCAATCATGGACAGAATGGAAAATTTTAAATTACGGTTGAATCCTAAGAAATGTGCATTCGGTGTTACCTCTGGCAAGCTGTTGGGTTACATTATGTTAGCTAAAGGAAAAGAAGTTGATCCTGAAAAGGTACAAGCGATACTAGAAATGTCACCTCCTAAGAACATAAGTCAAATGAGAACACTCCAAGGGAGAATCCAGTTTATCAGAAGGTTCATCTCATAGTTGGCTGATAGAGCACAACCATTTACCAAGACTTTGCACAAGGGCATTACTTATCAATGGAGTGAAGAATGTGACAAAATTTTTACTCAAATCAAAATGTACCTAGTGAACTCGCTAGTACTCATGCTACCTCAACAAGGAAAACCATTTATTATGTACATTTTAGCTACCTCAATGTCACTGGGGGCACTACTAGCACAAGAAGATGAAAACAATAAAGAATGTGCTATCTACTATATTAGTAGAACATTGGTATCCTATGAGATGAACTACTCTATGATCAAGAAAGCATGCCTAGAGGTAGCCTTTGCATCTCAGAAACTATGTCACTACATGTTGGATCACTCAGTCAAACTGGTGGCTAAAATTGACCCTTTGAAGTATCTCCTAAGTAAATCTACCCTCACTTGTAGATTGGCTGAATGGGTTATGATTCTTAGTGAATTTGACATAGAATATATTGAGCGTAAGGCAATCAAAGGGAAAGGAATTGCAGATCAACTGGCTGATGCTCCACTGCAAGACAATGAACCAATCAATGCTGAGTTCCCAGATGGATCTATTCTGCACATCACTCACAGATCCTGGAAAATGTTCGTCGATGGATCCTTTATGCAACAAGGTTCAGGTGCATGGATTTTGTTTCTGACTCCTCAAAACTATTCCATTCCAAAGGTGTACAATCTCATGTTTCCTTGTACAAATAACATCGCAGAATATGAAGCACTGGTAAATGGAATCAAACTGGCTCTTGAATATAATATTTCTAAGTTACATGTCCATGGTGACTCTCAACTTGTAATCAACCAAATCAATTATGTATACTAGACTAAGGATGAAAAAATAATTCCTTACAAATGAATGGTTGACGACTTTAAGAAATATTTCACTTTCATCATATTTCAACAAGTCCCAAGGATATAGAATAGAGCAGCTGATTCCATGGCTACACTAGCTTCCTCACAGTAACAAGAGGATGATTTCTGCTATGAGTTCCTGGTGGAAGAAATCCATTTCCCTTCCTACAAATCCCCTGAATCCCAAATGGTCTATTCATTCATTGAACAAGAATCCTCCCATTATCACCATGTTTATTCTTACCTGTGCCATCAGGTCATTCCTGATGGACTAACTAGAAATTAAAAATGACACCTCATCCACAATGCCTCACGGTATGTTCTTTTGGCCAACGATTTGTATAGGCAAGGATTAGATGATACTTTTCTTAGGTGTCTAGAAAAAGAAGAGTCCAAACATGCATTGTCTGAAGTCCACGAAGGAATTTGTGGTTCTCATTATAATGGTCTGATCCTGGCCCAAAAGTTTCTTAGAGCGGGCTATTATTCGCTAGATATGGAGAAAGAAGCTATCAGGTATGCAAAATCTTGTAGGAAATGCCAGCTACATGGCAATCTTATCCACCCTCCAGCAAGGGAGCCCATTCCTTTTGTCACACATTGGCCCTTTCAACAATGGGCATTTGATCTCATTGGGAAGATTCACCCCTCATCTTCAAATGGACACAAGTTCATTATTACAGGTACTGAGTATTTTACCAAGTGGGTTGAAGCAGTCCCGCTCATTAAAGTGTCTGGATAACAAGTTTCACTGTTCATTCTAAACTACATTATTTTTCACTATGGTATACCTTCCTCCATCATCACTGACAATGGAGGACAATTTAAGAACAACACTATGGATGAGTTGTGTGAAAAATTCAAAATTACACAACACTATTCTTCCATTTATTACCCACAAGGTAATGGACGGGCTAAAGCCTCAAATAAAAATTTGTTGAAAATCTTGCATCGTACAATTAACAAGTCTAAAAGGGATTGGCACCTGAAAATCAATCCTACATTATGGGCTTAGAGAAGAAGCATTAGAACACCTACAGGGGAAACCCCATTTGCACTGGCATATGGGGCAGAAGTAGTCTTACCCCTAGAGGTAGAAATCCCATATCTTAGGGTTTCTTTATGCAGACTTGTACTAGATGAAGAGTACAGAGTTTTGAGACTCCAAGAGCTAGAGCTGCTAGATGAACTTCAGAAAGTGGCCTTTGATCACCTCAGAGCTTATCAGAAAAGAATGTCAAGAGGATACAATAATAAAGTCAGACCTAGAGAAATTCAGGTGGGTGACCTTGTGTTGAGAGAAAATCCCCGCAATCAGTCACATAGAGAATAGAAGGGGATGTTTGAACCCAACTGGCTAGGTCCTTACATCATTACTATAGCATTCAGCTCCAGAGCCTATCAAGTCTCCACACCTGAAGGAGAACCGCTTCGAGAGCCCATCAACAGTCTCCATCTGAAGAGGTTCTACACCTAAGGCATTCTCGGTGATCAACACCATGTACATACCAATGATCCTAAAAAAAACCCTAAAAATTGGGAAAAATCCTAAAAAAATGATCATCTTGGTGAAAACCTAGCAATAGGTGCCTTGATGCATCATTAAAAAAAATAAAAAAAAATGGAAAAATACAAAAAAAATGAAAAAGAAGAAAAAGTGCCTTGGTAAAAACCTTGTAAACAGATGCCATGGTAGAAAAAATAGAATCTCTACCAAGTAGGTGAAAACCTATTAAATAGGTGCCTCTTGTACTCAGTGCTCCATCTATCAATGCTCAATCTTGGTAACCCTTTGCTTCAGTTTGTACATAGCTTTCAGTCACTTTCATGACACTCAGGTTCTTCTGAGAACCCTCTTGGCTTGAAACCGATCCAAAGTCATAACCTGGGAGAAATCAAATTGGATTTGTCCTCGCAGTATGAGTCAAGTGAGTCATTTCTGTTTGCTAGGAGGGGCATGGGTCCCCAAATTTGATCATGTCTTTGGTTTACACCAGAGTTAGTAATCTTATCATTTCTGAAGGACAACTCACTACTGACGTAAGCAGGTGTTTCTCAACACCACAATCAACAGTGTTTCTTAACACTATCTTTGGATACATCTATGTTTCTCAAAACACATTAGATATTGCAAACATAAACAACAAATTGATAGCAATCAAACACATCGCACTCATAAGAACGACAGTGTTTCTCAACACCTCATACATATACACATCTGAAAACTTTGAAACTGGCTGACATATGCTGAAATTCTCTTTGTATGCTGCCTGTTCTCATTGAGTTTTTGTTAATCTTTTCTTTGTCTATTGCTTTTTGGTGTGGTCCCGATGATCCAAAATGTCAAATAAAATGGGTGTATGTGGTAAGAGCTCCCGCATTAAGGTGGGAAAGCCTCACATCCCTCGATCTTGTTTATTTGTATGCCAAGGTGAGGTCGGACCTATCTCCTTGACTATTATTTCTCTATTTGTTTATGCAAGATCTCACTCATGGTTATCTTGGCTTCGAGTGCTTCAATACTAGTGTACTCTTGCAACATCAACTAGAAACAAAGTTTACGTCATCTTGACTTTTATGCTTTGATGCTTACATTAGTTTCCCATATCTTATCTGATGAAAGTCATATTCATATTCTTATGGCTGTAGTGGCACCAGTAAGGATTTTATCGACTACGATGTTCAAAAAATGCTCAATGATGAAAATTTTCAATGCTAAAACTTCATTGACTACACCTTAGGTTGCATTCATGTTAGTCTTGCATCTTCATCTGCATCTGCATTATGTTGAAATCTGTATAATATCGATATCTATCTCCAATGTGAAGGATCTAAGGTTCTTATCGATCACTCTTCTCATTTTCAAGTTGTTAGTTAGGCATAAACATGACACCCCTTGCTAAATCAACTGTCCTGATTCTATTTTTAGGATCGAAATCAAAATATGCAATTGACTACTTGCACAACCAATGGTAATCTCTCATGCTTTTCTTCTAATCAATCCATGTATCTTACTTTTGGTCAATCTCAATCAAACAAGACCTCTCATCAAGTACATATTCTTTCCTAACCATGTGGGACCTATTTCTAATCAGCTCAGCTTCTTCTTGCATCATGTTATCAATTGAATTGCTTCTCATCACTGGGGCACCTAGCCATATTTTGATTTCACTCCCGAGGGGGTAGGATCAGGACATCAACATTCCTGTGATCATATCCTCAATCAAAACCCCATCGCTTGGGGCATCTCAGCTTCATCGCACCAAATAAAGTTGAGATTATCTTAAAATCAAAGGCAACCTTATCAATGGTCTTATACAGTGGTGAATACACTTGAAAATAGATAAGATCGGTCTTATATGGGCTATTCATTATTGAAACCAAATACATTGATCAAATTGGCTTCATTGCTTCAAATCAAGTCAATTTTCTTGCTAATCAAATCTCTTAATGATAATCAGTTTCATCACTTCAAATCAATCTGGTTATTCATTCAAACCAATCAAAAGGTTTAAGAGTTCCTCACAGATGTTCAGTTTCATCGCTTCAAATCAAACTGAGCATTCTGTTTATATATTTTGATCGATCTTTGTCCAATCAAGCTCGAAGTTGGTCTCCTTCTTCAAAATAATGGTTTCATCACTTCAAATCAAACTGTTCTGGGTCTTCTCACTAACAGGTCTTTGAATCAATACGCTGATCACACATCAAATCAAAGAGAGGCAAATGTAATGACCTAAAACTGGTCACCTAAACCCTAGACCCCTAATCTCAATTATTTATCAAGAAACCCTCACCTTGATAATTCTAAGTCCAAAACCAAACAGACAGTTCATCAAATGCAAGCTAATTTGACCTGAATCCTAGGTCCTAATCAATCATCACACTTGATTAATTAATACATTGGCAAATAAACCTTATGTTAATTATTTAATTGATATTCTAATATATTAATTAAATAAAATTACTAAATTGTCAATAAAATTCAAAAAGGAATTAAATTAATTAATAAAAAAAAAAATGCATTTAAAATCAATTAAATCTTTAAAAATGCATTTGGTGTTATCAACTATTTTTTTGAATTAAAATATGCATTAAAATCAATTAAATATTTAAAAATGCATATGATGTCTTCAACTGATTTTCGGAAATAAATCTATTTTATTCAATTGATTTAATCTTATATTTTCTCATTTTGGAAACAAATATGTTTTATTCAGTTAAATTAATCCTATCTATTTATCATTTTTGGAGTAAAGTTGTTAACTGAAAATGATTTTTGGAGGTTTCCAAAAAGACTGAATCTTTCGACCAATCAAATTTCTTGCACATGGATTGTGCTTCCTCAAATTGAATCTGAGCCACTCATTTCCTCTAATCTTGACTGTCAAATTTGGGAGAGATTTTCTATAAAAGAGAGCTTCATTTCCTTCACAAAGGATCCCAGTTTTAGCAATCATTATTATACTATTTTTAGCATTCAAGAATTCAAGCATTTTGCATTCTTAGTTTCAATTACTTAGATTTGTTAATTGTTTTTAGTTGCATGCAAACTTCATAATCTAGAGAATTTTCAATTTGGGATTTGAAAAGAACAAAAAAATTTGCATATTGTATAGAATAATCATTTCATTTAGCTTTCAAAATCCTTCGTGTAGAATAGGTGTAGTCACTATTTCTTGCGATGACCTGAGATCAAGATTCAAAATCCTGCCTACTAGAAGGAAATGGATCGATGTCAATTAACCTTGGGCATTTTAGTATTATGCTTTTGTCATTTTCTAATATGCTAACCTTGTAATGGTTCATTGAAGTGTGTGTTTGTAGTTGCAGGTATCTGACACAGTTTCACATGCACACTTTGTTGGAATAGTCCCAAGGGATAACTGAGAGGGGGGTGGGGGGGTGAATCAGTTATCAGCAAGCTAAATTATTTTTCTCCAATTAAGTATAGAATGTAATCGATCATATGCATAGTAAGATAACACAGAACACAACACCACAATTTGATTACGGGGAAACCAAAATAGGTAAAAACCCCGGTGGGAATTAGCACCCACAAAGAACTATACTTGAGTACAATAATCCCTGTTAGATGATCTTACAACACTTTTAGGAGTTGATCTTTACAAAGCAATAAGTACAGTGACCTAGTTAAGGGTTGGACCCTGTTAGGAGTCTTTTACAAATAACCCTGTTAGAGGTGAGGACTCACTATCCAAAAGCTCACTGCTAAAATGGTGAAGGCTACAACCTTTAGTAGAATAGATATACACTATATCTGATAATGAACTGTTTGAGTAGACCTACTATCTTGATTAGTTACAATGTATTGTATTCACTTTCTACTTCTTCACATAGATCTTTGACTGATGAATGAAATGTCTTTACTGTCCCATCACAAACAACATTCTTCTCTGTTCTTGTTCTGTCTCTTTTCTTATTATTCACACTTGGTGATCTTCAAATGAACTACTATAAGTATCTTCTCCAAAAGATATGATCTTTGTTGGCTTTAGGAATCCCTTCAATGTTTCTTTAGTTGGCCAAACTAAGCATGCAACATAATTAGAACCACACAACTCAAACTGAATAGATGCATCGCTTCACAAAGTTGGCTCTACCAAAATTACCCAAACGTCATGCTTCAGATGAAACACAATTGGCGCCTTTGATTAATTATCTTAGAGTCATAACTAAACATGAATCTAAACATGCATATCACATAGATAGACACAACTAAATAATCAATGAAATTACTGTCGACTTTCTGAGAACACTCTTTTGAAACTGTGTCTGGCAAACAAAGTAATATAACTCAACTATTACTGAACATTTGAATCTATGTGTATGTACATGGTATAGTAATTATGTCTAAAACATAATAACAACCGCGCAAGGCTTCCTCATATCCATACTAAAAGGTGAATATAGTTCACTGTTGTATACTATATGTTGTCATCAATGACAAACATACAGTCAACTATTTGCATAGAAGCAAATCTCCAACAATCTCCCCCTTTGACATTGATGGAAACATATGATTAAAAAAACCATCAATCCAAAAGTGTCTTCCTTGTTTTTTACAATCTTCTCAATATCCTCATCAAAGGTGCCTGTTCACTACTGTAGCTCCTCTGACTGTGTTTTTATTTTCATGACTATATACTCCCCAAAGTATATGCTCCCCCTTACTATACACTCCCCCTTTGGTATCAATGGAAAAGGGTGCCAAATACTATTAAGCATAGGTACTACTCCAGAAGTATAGTAGTCAACCATTCATCAATCACCAAGGACTGATGCATTTGCTACAAATTTTAATTAGACTCAGGAAAGGGAATTACACCCATCTTCTCCCTGAGATACTCAAAAGTATCTTTTGATAAAGGCTTTGTAAAAATATTTGCTAACTATTCTTTAGTGCTCACATAATCCAATTTCACTTCTTTGTCTACAACTTTTTCTCTTAGAAAGTGATATTTTATTTCAATGTGTTTTTTCTTTGCATGCATCACAGGGTTCTTTGACATATTGATAGTGCTAGTGTTATCACCGTGAATAACAATAAGATAATCAATCTAAATTTTAAAGTATTTTATCATCTATTTGATCCAAACAATTGTAGAAAATTTCAATGCTGCTGCTACATATTCTGCTTCAACTGTTGACTGAGAAATACAATTCTGCTTCTTGCTTGTCCAAGTGACCAATCTGTCTCCAAGGAGTACTGCTCCTCCTGAGGTACTCTTTCTATCATCAACACAACCTTCCCAATCAGAATCAATATATGTACATGAAGTTGTACATTCTCTGAGTTAGGATACCATCAACCATAGTCTATAGTTCCCTTTAAGTATCTAAATATTCTTTTTATTGCCATTAAGTGGTTTTGTTTAGGTTCAACTGCAAATCTTCCAACAATGCTAATTGCATTAGAAATATCAGGTCTAGATTGAGTGAGGTATATGAGTTTTCCAATCATAGAATTGTATAATGTCTTGCCAACTGCTGTGGAATCATCATCTTTAGAAAGATTGCTTCCTATTATCATGGGGGTGCTTACTGGATTGCAATATTCCATCTTGAAAGTCTTTAATATCTTCTTCACATATTTAGACTAATTTATGAATATGCCTTTATCTGTTTGTTTTACATTTAATCCCAAAAAGTATTTGATAGGTCCAATCATGCTCATTTCAAATTCACTCCACATCTCTCTTGCAAATTCTGCACTAAGCTTGTCATTACCTTGGAAGATAATGTCATCAACAAAGATAGCAAAAAGTAGTAAACCTTCAGTTGTCTCTCTGATGAGTAGGTTGCAATTTGCTGCTCCCTTTTTGAATCCAATCTTTGTTAAGTAGCCATCAAGTCTCTCATACCATGCTGTTGGGGCCTGTTTAAGTCCATAGAGGGCTTTCTTTAGTCTGCATACCATGTTTGGTATATTTGAAAGTTTGAATACTTCAGGCTGCTCTATGTAGACTTCTTCCTTCAAGTCACCTTTCAAGAAGGCTGACTTGACATCCATCTGATATACTTTGAAGTTCTTGAATGTTGCATAGGCTAAAAATAACTTTATAGCTTCCAGTCTGCTCACAGGGGAAAATGTATCAGAATAGTCAATTCCTTCTCTTTTTGCATATCCTTTACACAACAATCTTGCTTTATTTATTATCACTTTCCCATCTTCATTTTTTTTTTTCTTCTGAATATCCACTTAGTTCCAATCACATTCTTGTCACAAGGTCTAGGGACCAATATCCATGTGTTATTCTTCATTATTTGATCTAATTCTTCTTGCATATCACTTTGCCAATATGAATCATTACATGCATCTTCAACACTTAAGGGTTCAATCTGTGAAAGTAAGCATACCTCTTCATCAATGGTTGAACCTTTTGCTCTGGATCTTATCAAGACTTTACTGCATTAATCTCCAATGATATATTCTTTAGAGTGGTATTTGGATGTGTATTTTGATATTTTAGGTGTGACACTCTCATCTGTAATATGTGATTCTTCTTGACTTGGTTCAGGGTTATTGCATGATAAATCAATACAGTCAAACATTTCTTCAATAACCATATCCTTATTGATAGGTCTAGGTTCATCTTCAATCATAAGTGCATATTCATAATATCTCTCTTGAATCATGAAATTCTCATCAATTTTTACATGTGCACTCTCAATGATTTTCTTTAACCTTAAATTGAAACATCTGTAAGCTTTTCTCTTAGTAGAGTAACCAAGAAAAATACCTTCATCGCTTCTAGAATCAAATTTTCCAACACCATAATCTCTCTTGATGTAGCACTTGCTTCCAAAGATTCTGAAGTATTTTACTGTAGGTACATTACCAAACCAAAGTTCATAAGGTGTTTTGTCTATGCCTGGTCTTAATTAAATTCTATTGATAGTATAGACTTATGTATTGACTGCATCTCTCCAATAGGTGTGCACAACTTTCCCTTTAATCATGATAGTGTGCGCTGTGTCAAGTATTATCATGTTTCTCCTTTCTACAATTCCATTTTGTTGAGGGGTTGTGGGTGAACTTAGTTGTCTTTTGATCCCATGTTCTTCGCAGTACTCAAGAAACTTATCAGAGGTGAATTCTCCTCCTCTATCAGATCTCAGACATTTTATCTTTAATTAAGATTCATTCTCAACTTTAGCTTTGAATATTTTGAACTTCTCAAAAGCTTCAGATTTATCTTTCAAGAATGCAACCCACACCATCTTGGAGAAATCATCAACAAACAAAATAAAATACCTTTCACCATAGTAAGATCTTGTTTGAGTAGGTCCACATAGGTTTGTCTGTATTAGATCTAATTTGTTCTCTATAGAGTTCTGTTTTCTTCTGAATGAGGTCCTCACATGCTTCCCCATCACACATTCCCTGCACATTGTATCAACTGGTCCTGCAATACTCAGAAGGTCTCTTACTTCCTTTATATTACTTATCTTCAATATGTTGTCAAAATTGATATGAAAAATTCTCTTGTGCCATAGCCAACTGTCATCAACTTTTGCAACAAAACAAATTACTTCCGAGTTAAGATGAAAAACATTACCTTTGGTTTTTGATCTTGATGCAATCATGTATCCTTCTTTGTTGTTAATAATGCATCTATTGTTTTTGAATTCCAACTGATATCCTTTATCTAGCAACTGTCCAACACTCAATAGGTTATGATGCAAACCATCAACATACATAACATCATCTGTCTTGTTCTTTCCATCTAAGGTGATAGATCCTCTACCTATGATAGGTTTGGGACTGTTATCTACAAATATGACCATGCTACCTTTGTACTTGTCTAGATGTACAAATCTATCTTTGTCTCCTATCATGTGATGTGAACATCCACCATCTACGATCCAGTCTGTTCTGATGTCAGCTTGTGATACTAAAGCCAATTCTTGTGCTTTCTTTTCATCTTCAATTTCTATTTGATCAATTATTTTTTCATTATCCTTAATTGCAACAAATCCAATTTCATCTTCTTCTGAGTCATCAGCAGTTACACCATCCTCAGCATGATAGCATTCCTTAGTATATTTGGGTTTGTAATATGATCTGTACTTCTTGACTCTTGTAGGACACTGGGATGCAAAGTGGCCAACTTTGTTACATGAAAAACATTTGAATGACAACTATCCTTCATATTTTCCTTTACATTTTCTTTCCTTCTTAGCTATCATAGCAATGATTTCTTCTAGTTCTGTATCAACTTCTTCTTTCTCAACATTACTAGTGATGTTTAAGGATTTCTTACCATGGACTGAGGCTTTGAAAGCTGTTTCCATTTTAGGTTCTGTCTTCAATCTTGATATCTCAAATGTTGATATTTTACTAATCAAGGTTTCTCTTTTCAAGTCCTTTGAAAATTGTATGGTTTCATCCAAGATTATTATTTTTCTTTCATAATCTGATGTCAATGTGGTCATCATTTTTTCCATTATTTCATCTTCTAAAATTTTTCTACCATTGTTCTTGATTCCTGAGATTGCTTCATTAATCCTCTGATTGCAAGCTTTGATGTTTTCTTCAGGTAGCATTTCTAAATTTTTGTATCTTTTCTTCCATATCTTTCTATGCACATTCTTGGCTTGGATTTCTCCTTCAAACATGTCTTCTAGGTATTTCCAAATTGAATATGCTTTGTCTTCCTTATTGATCTCAAAAAATTCACTGTCAGAAAGGGAACTTATTAGGGCTTCTTTGGAAATTAAATTACATTTTGGGTGAATACTTCCTTTTTTTATTTGTAGAATCTTCTTCTGTAAGGTCCTTCAATGTGGGAACATCAATTGCATTAGTAGCAATCTCATAAATCTCAAAACCAACGCACTGAAGATGTGTTATCATTTTTCTCTTCCAATTAAGATAATTCTCTCCATCAAACTTAGGACTCTCTTTCCTGAAGTACACCATTTGATCTACCTTAAGCTGTTAGGCTTTCTCTCCAAGGCACTTGGCTCTGATACCAATTGTTGGAATAGTCCTAAGGGATAACTCAGAGGGGGGGGGGGGGGAATCAGTTATTAGCTAGTTAAATTCTTTTTCTCCAANAGAGGGGGGGGGGGGTGAATCAGTTATTAGCTAGTTAAATTCTTTTTCTCCAATTAAGTACAACATTTAATCAATCATATGCACAGTAAGATAACATAGAACACAACACCACAATTTGATTATGGGGAAACCAAAATAGGTAAAAACCCAGGTGGGAATTAGCACCCACAAAGTACTACACTTGAGTATAATAATCCTTGTTAGAAGATCTTACAACCCTGTTAGGAGTTGATCTTTACAAAGAAATAAGTACAGTGACTTGGTTAAGGGTCAGGACCTATTAGGAGTATTTTACAAATAACCCTGTTAGGGGTGAGGACTCACTGTCCAAAAGCTCACTGCTAAAATGGTGAAGGCTAAAACCTTCAGTAGAACATATATACACTATATCTGATAATGAACTATTTGAGTAGACATTCTTTCTTGATCAATTCCAATGTATTGTATGCACTTCCTACTTCTTCACATAGATCTTTGACTGATGAATGAAATGTATTTACTGTCCCATCACAAACAACATTTTTCTATGTTCTTGTTCTGTCTCTTTTATTATCATTCACACTTGGTGATCTTCAAATGAACTACTATAAGTATCTTCTCCAAAATATATGATCTTTGTTAGCTTTAGGAATCCCTTGAATGCTTCTTTAGTCGGCCAAACCAAGCACATAACATAATTAGAACTGCGCAACTCAAACTGAATAGACACATCGCTTCACAAAGTCAGCTCCACCAAAATTACCCAAACGTCATGCTTCGGATGAAACATGATTAGTGCCTTTGGTTAATTAGTTTAGAATCATAACTAAACATGAATATAAATATGCATATCCCATAGATAGATGCAACTAAATAATGAATGAAATTGCTATCGACTTTCTGAGAACACTCTTCTGAAACTATGTCTGGAAAATAGAGTAACATAACTCAACTATTACTGAACATCTGAATCTGCATGTATGTACATGGTATAGTAACTATCTCTGAAACATTAAAAAAACCGCATAAGGCTTCCTCATATCCATACTGAAAGGTGAATATAGTTCGTTGCTGTATAATATATGTTGTCATCAATGACAAACATACAGTCAACTATTTGCAGAGAAGAAAATATCCAACACACTTATCACATTCTTCATCCCATTTGCAGGTTAATCTTTTGTGTAATGTCTTTGTTAAAGGTTGATATTTATTTGCCAACTGAGAAATAAACTATTTGATTGATTTTAATCTTCCTTGTAAAGTTTTTTTTTGACTTATGTTCTTCGGGGGTTTCATTTCCATGATAGCCTTTAATTTTTTTGGATCAACTTTAATACCTTTAGCTCAAACAATATACCCTAACAATTTTCTAGATGTAAAACTGAATGCATGTTTCTTAGGATTTAATTTGAGTTTGAACTATTCTATTCTATCTAGGATTAGACCAAGCTATGCTAAATGGTTTTTTCCAATGTGTCATCTACATATTCTTCCATGTTTTTATGCATCATGTTGTGAAATATTGTAGTCAAAACTCTCTGATATGTAGCACCTACATTCTTTAGGCCAAAGGGCATGACATTCCAATAGAATGTTCCCCAAGCACATTTAAATGCTTTTTTCTCTTGATCTTTAGGTGCAATTTTGATTTGATTATAACTAAAAAACCATCCATAATCTAGAGTATATTTTGTATCTAGTCATCATGTCTACTTTTATGTCAATATTAGAGAGTGAGAAATCATCTTTAGGACATGCTTTGTTCAAGTCTCTGAAATCTGTGCACACACATATTGATTTTTATATTTTATAAATAGGTACAATGTTTGATATTCATTGAAAATAGTTAATAGCTTAGATGAATGATGCTTTAATAAAATTTTCCATCTTAGTTTTAACAAGTAATGTAACGTGAGGATGCAATATTTTACGAAGTTTTTGTTTTACAGGTTTCACTCTAGGAGAAATAGAAAGATGATAAATGATAAGATAAGGATCTAGAACCGACATGTCAGAATATTTCCATGCAAAGTTGATCTTTTTTCCTTGAATAATTTAGTAAAATATTTCAATGCCTTCTCTGATAATGATTGAGCTACATGCATAATGTGCAAAGTTTCCTATGTTATGATATTCACAGGTTGTGTCGGTTTAGTAAAAAGTGATGATTCTTCCTGAAAGTGACTTGGAAAAAACATCAAGTATCTCTTCTTTAGGTTCCTTAGAGAGGTTTTCACAATCATATACGTCTTTTATATTTACTATGTTTGGTTTTGATACTGCCACAATGTGGTTTTCTCCATCAGAACGCTTGTTTCTTTTCATTTTATTTTTTAGACTAAGGTACTTGATATCTTCTTCCATCATGTTCACGCTAGACTCACAGATGGAAGAGTTCATTGGTTTAAAAAAATTAAGATTGAAGGCCAAGTATAGTCAATAAGCTCAGGATGTATGAGGGATAAATATTTAATAGGCTCGAGGGAATTCACAGTATGCTCATCATAAACGTGTAAACTTGTACCATCAAGCTGAGTTCTAAAATAACACCTTGAATAAGTGTGTTTATACCGTTAAGAGTCATAACATCATTATCAGAGTTTACATTATCATTTTGAAAAAATAGCTCGTCAAACCTACCTCTAGACCCTTCACATACCTTGAACCAAGTTACATATTGATGCACAACATCTATATCCTTATAAATTATTTCTTTTGACAAAGAATCCCATTCATATTCATTAGAATCTATTTCAGCCTTATTGGACACATCTAAGACATGAATGAAGTCCAATAACTTCCCCAAGTTAGGAGGTCTCTCTTCTTTTACTTCCTCAGACTCAAAAATAATGTCATTGGTACTTTAAAAAAAAAATTATATAGTCATGTTAGCTACTTCTGCATCAGGTTGTTCTTGTGAAGTAGAAGCTTGCACTTGAATGGAATTGATTTTTTTTTTAATTATCAGACTCTTGTTAAACTGTATTCACTTGGGGATTCTATTATCTATCATTTTTAAGGAGACTTAAGACATCATGAGGGATAGGATAAGGAAATACATCTTCTTCCTCAGAACTATCCTTATCAAAGACAAGTATACTCTTATCATTTACATAATGAAAGTTAGTTGTTTTGAAACTAAGACCAGTCTTATCCCTAGGATCTCTATATTCTTCATAAATTGGTTCAGTTAGACCTTTGTGATTCATCCCTATAGGAAATTTTCCTTTATGGCCCATGTTTTGCATTATCTCATATCATTTACCATATGTTCTAGGAGAAACCGCTCAGTATTTTACTTTTCTGTCTTCATCTTCTTCTCTAAAAATCCATGAAAGAACAACTTTCTCTTCATTTTGATCAGCAAGGGAAATAGTTGGCTAAAAAAAAGTACCATCATGTATGACCTTTGCCTGTGATTTTGATGATTTCATAGTTTCAGAATGTTTTCCATAATATCTAGGTGATGGGGGAAGAGATGTCAATCAAAGCATAGGTTCTATCTTATACCCTCCCATTCTAGTATCTGTGATTTTGAGATTATTTCCAAAGTCTTTCATCATAACCTTAGAGATTTCAACTTTTTGTTCTTTAGAATATTCCATGTTATGAGGAACAAGGGTGTCAGCGGACTATCTTAATGCATTACAAGAATAGCTAGTATTTGCAGGAATACTAACTTTAACTCTGTTATAGGGGAACTTTACACATTAATGATACATGGATGGAACAAATTGCATGTCATCTATTGATGTTCTTCCTAGAAAAATATTGTAGGCTAAAGGAAGATAAAGCAATTGAAAAATTACATATCATTCTACAGGTCCTACCCCGATTGGCAGTACCAATAGACCCTTAGAGGATAATTCTTCTTCATCATATTATTTAATGGTTATCTTCTTTCTAGGATCTATATCATGCTCAAAAAATCCAATTTGTGTGATTAAATTGTAAGTACAAATGTTTATATGAGCACCTCCATCTATCAAAACATGCTTGACACATTGTTTATGGATCATAAATTCAATATGAAATGGTTGATTGTGTGGATGGTTCATATATTTATCATATTCTTCATAGAATGGAAAGTAGTGATTAGAGGTTAGATGACCCACCATAGATTGAAACCGATCTAAGTATAAGTATCCAGGCATACTGGCTGTTATCAGAGCTTTATCCAAGAACTCTCTGTGAGCAGGAGAAATCGTAAGTAGTTGTAATGGGGAAAATATGGAGATATTTAAATAGGGTTTTGAACAATGGGAATTTGCACATAAAAGAGACCCTATGCCACATTTAACCAATTAAATTTAATTGTAATGATGAGGAATGTAAATCTGGAAATGTTTGCAAAGAATAATGGAATGAAGAAATAAAAAGTACTTATCTCTGAAAAAGAATTTGCTGAAAACCTTGTCAAACGGTCTCAGAAACTGTTGATTTCTGCGCTCTTGAAACTGAAACTGTGAGAAACCCAGAAATATTTTTCCTTTATGAGTTAGGTTGACCTTGACCTCTTTGTGGGGCACAATTGTACCCAAAAATGTTGACCTCAACCTGCACTGCTCCAACAGAAATTCTGTTCACGGTCCCCAAAAGTTGGCTGAAAAGGGTATCCAAATCTGCTCTTAAATTCATTGTCCGGTACCTGTACCTTTAATAATTTTTATTATGGGGGGGGGGGTTTTTGATGGTAAAACCCTAGTTTTGGAATTAACCTTATAATAGAATTGAAATTACATAAATAAATAAAGCAAATAAAGAAATTCACCTTGCTTGTATAGAAACCCTTGTGAAGGATTCGAATCCTTGGATCCACAAGTATGCATGTGCCAAATGAATGTAGAAGGTATAATGTATGATGTAGGATGTCTCAAATCAATTTACTTTAGATATTCAACACCAATCTTGAATAGATCTTGGAATAGGAAGAGGCTTGCATGTATGTGGATGGAGAAATCTTCAACAAGAGGGCTCCATAAAGCTTGAATCCTTCAATGGATACCAATGGATATCCTTGATGAATTGATTTCTTGAAGGTGCTTGAATGCTTGAATTCTTGAGATTATATTATTGCTTCAATGAATTATCCTTCATGTGCATAAGTGACCATGTTCTTTCATGTGTATGTCTTGTTCATGTCTTGCTTCTTAGAGAAATAAGAGGAGAAAGCTTCCTTATATACAAATCTAGGGCACAATCTTCTAGAGAGGAATACATAGGAGAATTAAATTACCATTAGACCTATACCCCTATAATTGGACCTATATTAAATATAATTTCAAGAGTTGTTGCCTCGAAGACCGAAACAGCCGACCCGGAAGCGAGAATTAAATCTTTCTGAAGCTCGACATCCGGAAACCCTGGAAACTTGAAAATTGGACTCTGGGTCAGGGTCAAGGTTGAATTTGACCTAGGTCAGGGTTGAGGTTGACCTTGACCTAGGTCAAGGTCAAGGTTGACCTTGACCCTAAAGTCAAGAACTTCAAATTTGCAGATCAGGGTGCCAGAAACAGGATAAAGAGAACTAGAAAAGGGGTAGAATAGGGGGAAAAGTGAGATCCAAGTCAAATACCCATTCAAGGTGCTTTACATGACCCCCAAAACACTTACTCAGAGGGCTAAAATAGTCCAAAATGGAATTTCTTCCATTTTCTGATGATACATTTAGCCCCCACTTTAGCAAGAGTATGGACTTGATGCAAACTCTTGGTAAAGGAGATCATAAAGAAAAGATAATCTTATTGAAATCTAAGGAACAAAAGAATCCTCAAGACCCTAGGGACTCAAGTCCTTGTCAACCCAAAGATTATGATTAGAGAGACATCACAAGTTAAAGAGAAGGAAAGAAACGAGTGGCTAGCTCGCCCTGTAAGATGTGTGTATCTTGTAATGTCCCCACCAGGGAACCCATAAGGATCAGGTCTAAAGTAAAAATATAACAACTAGATTTTTTTTAAAAATCTTACTAAGACTATTTTAGAAATTATAAAAATGAACATGTCCTTAAAGGTTCCTGTTAAATGATTTCCATGAATATAAAAAAATACCGATTCTATAAATTAACTTAATGAATTCAATTCCTTTCCTAATTTCCACTATATTTAGATTTTTTTTTGAAAGGAGACATAAATAAATACATTGTACTTCTAAACATAATTTACCCTTTTCTTTAATTTCATTTCCAATTAACCTTGCCTACACATAATTCATTTGTATCACCGAAACATAATTGACTCTTACTTCTAGTTTTCATTTCAAGAGAGATAGGATATAAAATACATAATCACATTTCTTTATTACAACTTTTTGATTTCCAAACAAACATTCCCTTTGATGTTCCTAAATCTAGTCTTCCCAAATTACATTGCTTTTGCCTTAATATTCAATACAAATACATTCAATTGCCCAAGGGATTACAACAAATCTCTACATCTTTGTTTACAATGGATAGTAGTAAAAGATACATTTAAAGGAAATCTTCATCATTGAATAAATCTTAATCCAAGCCAAGACACGAACCACAAACAGTACCTCAAAGAGATTTACCACCCAACCATGTGAAACTTGTGAAGTTCCACCCCCCGTGCTAGGAGATAGAACCAAATTACTCTCAAGGCCTAAGGAAATCTAAAGAAAAAGAACCATGTAGTCAAATACCAAAAGATAAAAGGCATAAACAACAAAGCACCACCAGACTGTGCACCAAAGGTTTAGGTTCTAGAATAGTGCCTAGGTGAGTGTCATCACACAGCCTGTGCATTGGGATCCTCCCTGGAAACCATGTAATACCGGTCCCCTCTCAAAGTTTCAGGATCCACCCTGGTAGTTACCCATGGTACCGGTACTCCAATAGGTCTATGTGGATTTAGCCATTAAACATATATCTTTCATTATCTTTTGAAACCCCCCTCCCAATTTAATTTTTATTTTATCACATGTTTACAAAATCACCCATAGGATTCCCTGGCAACCACTTTTGGTTCCAGCACCTATGGTGAGCCACTCACCTAGGGTATCTAGTTCCCTACCCAAAAAACATACCAAAACAAAGAAAACATCTCAAACGCTCTGATTCATATGTTAAAGAGACCCTCCTGTTTACTGAGACCCTCAATATGAGTCCTAATCCTTAACCGTGAGAAATATGAGGAAGATAACAAGGATGTCATATACAATACATACTAAGAACAACTTATTGTTCTACCATATGCAATATATTGAACATTCAAATGGGAAAAAAGAAGTAGATAGACAACAAGATCAAACTGGAAGATGTAGACCAAAATAACAGAACAAAAACATTTGACAAAACATTTCCAAAATCTGCATAACATAGGGAAAAAATCACCATTTGCAGAACTTCCTGAAACATCCAAAAAAAACACATACCTAAACTCCCTAATCTTCCCTGCAACCTAAATACACAAAATAAAGCATCCTGTACATCCACAAAGAAAACATAACCTTCCCAGAGAGATTAAAAGAAATTATATCATTATATAACATCATTCTTCTTGAATAAATCAATACATTATTCCCCATCTTTCAGAAAAAATCTCACCACATAAAATTTTAGGAAATGAATATCAAACATTATTAAACACACACAGACACACACACACACACACCCACACCCACACACATATATATACCAAAACACGAAAGGAGTATTTTCCTATGGTTACAGAACCTACCTAGGGTCCTGCGGAGAAACCTTTCCAAAGTTGAGAAACCTCTGCTTCCCGTATGGACCAGCCCCTCCTTCCAAATTCCTGATGTCTGCTCTCCTTCCAGGTTGTATTTCTAAGTTTGTCCTGAGATAAAACTCCTCCTTCCTCCTAGATAAATCCTAACTCCAACTATTTCATACTTCTAAAATTTTCTTCTTGGCAATGATTATCCAATTTTCTCCCCCATAAAACCCCAACTCCTCACATACTCCAAATATTAAAATCCAACCATATAGTTGGAGGAGTTGCTTTACGGGAAGCAATGAATCCAAATAATATAGTTGGTTTTAAAATCATTAAAACAATTCCCGAAAGAATAACTAAAGGTTTTATTTATATTTATTTACTTATTTAACTCACCAAGACCATAAAAGAACAAAGGTGAAATTAATCATCAAGGAATTCACATAGCCCAATGGAAACTAACTAGCCTAACTACTAGGAGGTCTCAAGTTCAAAACTCCTAGGTAAGCTTAGTTTTACTTATATAATTATTATTACTCTATCATATTTTATTTTTCAATTACATCATTAATTTTACAAGCATAAAGATATAAATAAAACACCTTTATATATATGTGTGTGTGTGTGTGTGTGTGTGTGTGTGCACCCATATGTACATACACATATATATTGCACAAAGAAAGCATCGAATTCATATTTCAAAAGATAGAGAAGCATCATTCCTTAATATATAAATACAAATAATGAGACAAAGGAAACATACACTAAAGCATAAATCACCAAATCACAAAATTATAAAACTACTTAACCCCCCCAACTGAGGTGACTTCCTAAACATGAACCTAAGTCCAAAAGGTTCCCTTGAGAGTTCTTTTGGAAATATCTCCACACAACAATGTTCGAGGATTTTTTTAAGGCACGCTTAGACCTATGTAGCTAGGTGAAGTCGATGCCTGGTACCTGCATCCTGCATCACCAAGTCAAGAGAAACATCTGTACATATATATAAATATACAACCAATGTCAAACAAGGAGGGAGAGTGCGACATCATGTGGATGTCCAATACAAGTGACTATGACTGCCTCTCCTCATCCTAAAAACACATCATATAGCATATGTTAGTAATAACTAAGAGGGGGGGAGGGGGGGGGGGGGG
>MU225823.1:67952-83924 GCA_018584345.1 Thuja plicata | reverse complement strand
AACTGAAACACAATGACCTATTTCTAATGCAACTTTGAATTGTAGATATTCAGATCTATTTACGTACAATACCTCTCTGATCAATGTATCAATTCAATTCCTTTGTGCTTCACACTTTCTGCTCTGTGATGCTATGCTTCTCTGTTTGTCGGTGTCTACATAATTCTTTAGCTCTCCCTTATCTTGATTGATCAGGACTGTATGAAGTTTATCCTTCACCAGTTTTTCTTCAGCATCTTCTTTCAATTCACTCCCCCATGTTTCTAAGTGCATATGGAAAATGAATTATGCTTGTCTCTTATATAGACATGATATTCCTTAATTCTTGATTCTTGGTGTGAAAAACAATCTAGCCAATTTGATTTATGGCTTTAACTCCTGATTTATCTCATAGTTATCTTCTTGTCAACTGTACAAATCAATTTCTTAACTGTGGTTGAATAAAACAAATAAAACAATCAGTTAAGTCTATCCTTAAGCTCTTCCAACTAGATATTTTGTTGTTTTCTGATCTCTCTGTTCTGTTGGTCAATTCTCCAGTTTGTCACTGGTGACAACTGCCAGTTCCATCGGTGTAACTTTAGTTAGCTTCAGGATCTCTGTCTGTCAGGCATCATTGGATCTTGCTCGTTGGGAAAATCTATTTTCAGCTCGTCAGGCATCCTGTGATTTTTCTTTGTCAGGAAACACTATCTTCTGCTTGTCGGGCATCACTGTGACTTTATCTCTGTCTTTACCGAATGGTGTGCACTCCGTTGGTGTAGTCTGTCACTTAGTGAATAATTGACTTTTATGCATTGCTGAAAGCATAATCATTGTTCCATTGATTCTCTGAAGTCTTTGGAATTATGTATATGACCATATAGATGATATCAAGTTGACATCAATGACAATACAAACCATTAACTGATTTAATGGTTTGCATCATCTTCAACTTAACATTATCAAACATTTAATCAGTTACATGTCATCAAAATCAATATCAAGGCATAATTAGATTAGTATGGTTAGCTCCAAAAATAATCATTACTCCATAATATAAATCAATAATTGAATCATCTTTATAAGAAATACAATCAAATATATGAAATAACATGTCCTGATAAAAACTTTTAAATCATTTTCTATCTTCCATAAAATATTTTAATTATCCAAACATATACTCATAATGTCTCATCAACTAAAAATAAACAAAACATAGAGTCCATAATGCTCAATATAGAAATCATGTCTGTGCAAAATATCAAGATACTAGGGTGGGCATTACATATCTCACTCTGAACCACAAAAAGGATAGGATGGACCACCAAGCAAGCACTTGATAGTCACCTGATAAAGTTGTGCACCTTCTGGAGGCTTTGTGCATGTATGTAGTGCGTCTTTTGAGAAATTTTATGAAGTACCCATGGATCCATATCCTCATATCACCATGGAATACATTTGTAAAATGTGTATCTCTTCAGGATTTAGCAACTTATGTACGTTACCTTCCGAGGATTTAGCATGCTGCAAAAGAAAAGGTTAGAAAAAAATGCATAATATAGAATGAGGGAGGCCATATATATGCCCCCTCCTTAAGATGGAAAAATACATACTATTTTGTCATGTTAAGGAAAGAAAAGAACAAGGATAAAGCCTTCTTCAACAACATCAAGACAATATCCATAGACAAAACCCAGTCCAAGCCAAGACGGTCATAGCTCCTTTGAGGCCATGGAAGGGACAAATGCAAAGAGCTATCATGAAAGAAGTGAAAATTAACCCTTGTGAGGGATAGCACACTATTTAGTTTCCAAAGTGAGATATTTATCAACCATGGAAACCCAATGTCAAACAATGAAATAGGTTATAATCAAGGATATAGATCCTCAATGCAAACCAAAATTCTCATGTATGATTGGATATCACATAATATATAGATACTGCTTAACCAAGGGAAAAGTGGATCCCAGAAAGATAGAAAAGAAGGAGATGGCATCCTTGCCCCCCAAGCGTAGGAACAAGGATGAAAGGGGACCTATTATATTGTGCACAACACTATGTAAGACAATGAGCCCCCAAGGATTAGGCTAACATTGTTTACATAATGCGGAGCTCCATAATAGGAACATAAATGTTATTTAGAGAAAATAGGATTGAAATACAACTCATTTCCACATGATATATAAATAACTTTACTATCAATGAGCTGCCTAATCATATAATGTAAAGCTTTACATTAATTAGTAGAGTGATCATTAAATCTATGATACAAAAAAAAGGAAGAGGCGTCAAGTGTGGACTACGTTTGTTTTTGCGTTTAGGTCTAGTAATCATCTTAGAATGAAGGAGTTTAGGAAAACTAACTTATTGGTCAAAGTCCTTCATAGGGTCATCATGTTTTGAAGTGTTATTTGAGATGTTGGTAACATTGATGTGTTGTTGAGGATTAAATCCCAATCCATAAGAATTCTCATGCCCCCATTCTGTAAGGGCATTTGAATTCCCTGTTTATGCTTACCACATCCTTGACCATGGAATCCTTGTTTAACTAGTAAATGATAACCAAGATGATAACAAGAAGCCATATCAGAAGCAGTCAATGGAACTTTAGTAGTTAGTATGTCATCATTAGTAGGTTTGATAGATTCATAGTGGGTAGAAGCAGAAAAAAAGTTATTACGAAAGGCATTAAAAGTAGAAGCAAAAGCTCGTTGTTCAAACTCTCTTTGTTGCTTCATAAAATCAAGATTAGAAAATTTATACTCACCAATAAAGATAGGATTAAAATCCAAGGTTCCCCAATCATCTCCAGGAAGAGCAGTAGAGGAAGAAGGATTACTATTAGGAATAAGAATATTGTGGGTTTGAATATTCAAACAAGGATTTGGCGCATCATCCACATGAATTGTATAAACCATGTTATTATGAATAAACTTGACTTTACGGTGAAGGGTGGAAGGAACATCATGCATCTCATGAAACCAAGGTCTACCAAAAAGGAGGTTATAATTAAGAGGTCCAGGCATAACATGAAAAAGGAGTATTCAGGATGACCGGACCTACTTTGATAGGTAAGGTAATGATGCCCAAAGTTTTCTTATCAATGTTATCAAAGCCACGTATAGGAACATTGTCAGGTTGAATAGTTGAAAGATCAACTTTAATCACTTTGAGAATGTCCATGCTACAACTATTAATCCCAGATCCATTATGAATCAAGGTCCTACGAATGATACTCTTATTGATAGTAACAACAACCATAAGAGCATCATATTGATTTTGTACTTCTTTAGAATGTAAATCCTTTTGAGTAAATAAAATTTTAGGAGAACCTGGGGTAGCATGCATGCATTGTAAGAAGACATTGATGTTCTCTTTATTAGGAGGTGGAGTGGGAAGAGTTACTAGAGATTTTTTCAAGGCTTCATGGTAGGTAGGTGAATTTTGAAGAAGCTCCCATAAAGAAATATTGGAAGGGGTATTGTGCAATTGGTGTATCAAATCATACTCCTTACTAGGAAGATGGGGTGGAGGAGGAAGAATGGGTTGAGAAGGTGGTAAAGAAGCTAGAACAATAGGCTGAGGGTTATTCCTTGTATGATAGTCATGTGAAATGGAATCCATGTTATCAAATAAATCCAAAGGATCTCTAGGTTTACCCTTAATTTTTATTTGAGGACATCCTTTTACCATCAACAAAGGTTTAGGATATAATATTCTAGGTGCATCAATGTTGCAAATAGTGCAACATGAAGGTAACCATGCACACACCCTATGGTAAAGGTCCATTGAAGAGGTTGTAGAGGAGGATGAAATAAGAATAGGATCCATGGAGATCTTATTCAAACAATTTACATCCTCACTTCCATGTACCTCATTAGGGGATCTATCCTCTTTCACAATAAAAGCCTCATCAAAGAATTCAAAACACAAATCATACATGTTGAACACAAAGTAGCAAAACAAGCATGAAAAATGTAAATGTTTTTGTATTTTTTAAATTTTTTTTTAATTTTTATTATTGAAATATAAATGCAAGAGCATAAAAGAAATCTAATTTTATGTGCATGTAAGATCTAACATAAAATGCAAATCTAACACCAAAAATAAAGAGTTGTCTATCACGGGTTCACCAAAATGTAATGGGGAAAATATGGAGATGTTTAAATAGGGTTTTGAACAATGGGGATTTGCACATAAAAGAGACCCTATGCCACATTTAACCACTTAAATTTAATTGTAATGATAAGGAATGTAAATCTGGAAATATTTGCAAAGAATAATGGAATGAAGAAATAAAAATTACTTATCTTCGAAAAAGAATCTACTGAAAACCTTTTCAAATGGTCTCAGAAATTGTTGATTTCCTCATTCCTAAGCCAAAAGTATGAGATCTAAAAAACACAGAAATATTTTTCCTTTCTGACTCAAGTCAACCTTGACCTCTTTGTGGGGGCACAATTGTACCCTGAAATGTTGACCTCGACTTGCACTGCTCTGATAGAAATTATGTTTGCAGATGTGGAAAGTTGGTCGAAAAGGGTATCCAAATATGCTCTTAAATTCATTTTCATGTACCTATACCTTCAAGAAAAATGGTTTTGTTTATTGGGGGGAGGGGTTTGCCTTGGTCAAACCCCAGTTTTGGAATTAACCTTATAATAGAATTGAAATTGCATAAATAAACAAAGAAAATAAACAAATTCACCTTGCTTGTATAGAAACCCTTGTGGAGGATTCAAATCTTTGGATCCACAAGTATGTATTCACAAAATGAATGCAAAAGGTAGAATGTAGGATGTCTCAAATAAATTTCTTGTAGATCTTCAACACCAATCTTGAATGGATCTTTGAATAGGAAGAGGCTTGCATGGATGTGGATGGAGAAATCTTCAACAAGAGGGCTCCATAGAGCTTGAATCCTTCAATGACTACCAATGGATCTCCTTGATGAATTGAATGCTTAAAGGTGCTTGAATGCTTGAATTATTGAGAGTATATTATTGCTTCAATATATTATCCTTCATGTGCATAAGTGATCCTGTTCTTTCATGTGTATGTCTTGTTCAAGTCTTGCTTCTTAGAGAAAATGAGAGGAGAAAGCTTCCTTATATAAAAATCTAGGGCACAATCTTCTAGAGAGGAATACATAGGAGAATTAAATTCCCATTAGAACTATAACCCTAGAAGTGGACCTATATTGAATATAATTTCAAGATTTGTTGCCTCAAAGACCGAAACAGCCGACTCGGAAGCGGGAATTAAATCTTTCTGAAGCCCGACATCTGAAAACCCTAGAAACTTGAAAATTGGACCCTGGGTCAGGGTTGAGGTCAAATTTGACCTAGGTAAGGGTCGAGGTCAACCTTGGCCTAGGTTAGGGTCAAGGTTGAGGTCAAATTTGACCTAGGTAAGGGTCGAGGTCAACCTTGGCCTAGGTTAGGGTCAAGGTTGACCTTGACCCTAAAGTCAAGAACTTCAAATCTGCAGATCAGGGTACCAGAAATAGGCCAAAGAGAAGTGGAAATGTGGCAGAACAGGGGGAAAATCTAGACCCAAGTCAAAAAACCATTCAAGGCTCTTGAAATGACCCCAAACCACTTAATCAGAGGGCTAGACCAGTCCCAAAATGGAAGTTCTTCCATTTTCTGATGATACAGTAGTTAAAAAATAAATTTGAGCATTGGTTTGTTTGAGTTTCTCAACAACATTGTAACCATTAGAAGATGATGAAACCAACTGTTTAGATTTAGATGGTTTAGAATTAGTTGCGTCCGATTATTTTCTTCTAGATGTAGGAAATTTTGAAGATATAGATGGATTAGAAGATGAAGATTGTTTCAAAGGTGAATAAACAACTCCTTTAAGACTAACCTTTGCTTGAGCGTGGGTTATGGCATTTACAGATTCAAACTCTTCATCTTTTTATTAGTGATTAACACATTGCAATATTATGAATGAGATGGTTCAAACATGTTAATCACATTTTCATAATTGGCATAAGTGTTGTTGACTTTAGCACCACTTTTAGATTTTGAGGTTTCTCTCTTTTCATAGTTAGACAAGGGATTTTTAAAATCTTTATGACCAATATTTTTTGTATGGCCGCCAACCTTGATTTCATGATTTTCAATAAGATCTTAAATGATATGCTTGAGCTTCTTACAATTATTAGTTTTGTGACCTTTTTTTCAATGACATTCACAGTAATCGTTGTCATTTCACCATCTTGCTTTAACTTCAGGCTCGTAAGGTTTTGAATTATTAGGAAATGTGATGATGTTGCTAGCTAAAAGAGTATTGTGACCTATCTCAAGAATCTCTCCCAAAGGATTAAAATATCATTTAGGTCTTAGAACCCAGGGTTTGTCCCTCAAGAAGTTTCTCAATTTATTAGGAGAATTTGTTGTATCACTTTTAACAACTTTAGTGAGTTGGATATGACTAGTCAGATTAAAGACTACTAGCTTTGGTTTGGGATTGGAAACATCAACCACCCCATCATTAACAACATTTCTATTCTTATCCAATTTTTTTTTATCCTTGTTGTTAGAGTTAGAACTAGAACCATAACTGTACTTGTTCTCTTTATAAAGAGAAATTTCACCTTTTTAAAACAAGTATGTCCTCTTATATCTTCACGGCACTTTCCACCATCTTGTCAAATCTAGGCAGGCCTTACATTTGAATTCCATAGTTTAATTCAAGAATAAGAATGTTGATAAAGATGTCCATTTTCTCAGATTCAGGAATTAGACATGAATATCAAGAGAAAATATAACTTAATTGCTGAAGGAAATTAAGGAGTGGTTCTCCTATTTTTTTCTTCATTTTACAAAGTTTTGTCATGGTTACGTGATGCTGAATGTTGTATGAGTATTGTTGGAGAAATATCTTGATTATTTATTCAAATTTTTTGATTCCCATAGGTAGTTTTGAAAACCATTCAATCACTTGGACACTGAGACTTTGTGGGAAGAGATGCATAAGATAGGTCTGTTCATGCATAAAGTCCAATCAGAGAGCACTAAATTCTCGGACATGGTCCTAAGGATCATATTCACCAGTATACTTATCAAATTTAGGGATTTCAACTCTGGAAGGAAATTTAGGCATGTAGAGATCTTTGTCAAAGGAAAATGGACAGATCGTGTCAAGAGAGTACTTCATAGAAGGTTTATATTTTTCCCTTTTCATTTCTTGCATCTCAGCTTGTAAAGCTTGTAATGTTTTAGTCACAAGTGATAGTGGTGTGTCTTATTCCTTGGTAATGATATTTTTGACATTATAGTCAACATGAAGTTAAACTCCTTGTCTAGGTAAATCAAGAAGGTATTTCTCTTTTTCCTTGTTCATGATAATATTCATCATTTTACAGAAGTCTTTATCCTTTCGACATTTATTTATAGTTTCTTCATCTGGTTCAGATTCACTAGATGATCTGTCACTGTCAGTAGAATGAGTATTGTGGTTATCTCAAGAGAGGTGTCTCAAGCTCTCTTTTTATTTTCTTTCTTCAGACATGTTAAGAATAGATGAGTTTCCTTGATTGGCATATGAAGGTATATAAAAAAGTGGTTGACTTGAATATTCTGGTTGTTCTTAAAATAGTGGATTCACTTTGGTATTCCTTTATGAAAAAGGATGTTAGACAGGTGATCATGAGTTATCACTTGAGGAATACCCTAGACCAGGTATTTGATGATACTTGCCTCTTCTCTCTTCAAAATGTCTACAAGAGCTCCTAGTTTGGACATATATTAATAGTTGATGTGACCGAGAGATAGGAGTGATAAGAATGTGAAGGTCAAATCCAAGATAGGTAACTGTTCACTTGTCTTTGGAAAAAAAAGGATGATGAGATTGATGAAAAATAGGTAGGAGGTACCGAATCACCCTGACTCAAATAGGAGTTTAAGTTAACTAGCACTCGTGACCCAAGCTTGAATAAAAAATATTGATTGATTCATTGAATGGACTGATGTTTGATTGAAGAACAAAATAAGGCCACTCATAGATTAGGACAAGATAAAAAAATAAGGTATCACTGCAACAAGAGTATGCTATCAAATTCTATGATCAAAGTAATACAAGCTAGGTGTAAGCTCATTATATATTATAAACTGATCATAGGAGTGATAAGGTTGAGATAATAGAGGTCTATAAATATCAAAAATATGTCAAATAAGCTCTCTAGATTCAAAAACACACTAGCCCATATGATAGAATGCAACCTTGTAAGACAAACAAATTTATAGCCAGACAATAAATTAGAAAGCTCGTATGAGCTGATGCTAGCAATTGTCAAAATGGTATAAAATATGGGAGTAAAAATCATTCACTTGTACAACTATTCTCACCACACCATACAAAAATTCTCACTAGACCATATGATAAAGTGGGAAATAAGAGTCCTAAAATAATGACTTGTATGACAAAGTATCAGGGACAATATGACTTTATGCAGGACAAAGGGTTTTTTGCCACTGAGTTTGATTGTTTTGATCATTTCAAATTTCTGTTTCAATTTGGTTTTCCAGTGTTTAGGTATTTCAGTGATAAAAAAAACAATAGACATGCAAAATTAAAGGAGAATCCAAACAAAAGATATCCTAGGAAGTTGACATAGGAGGAAAAACTTTTCTTTCTAGCTTAGGTCCACACCCAATAACTATTCAGAATACCGATACTGACTATCATGCAATGGATCATAGTCAACACTGTATTAGCCGAATCCAAGCACTAATGGGGTCACAATATGGCAAGTGTCTTGGGGGAGTTACTACCTCCCTTGCATAAAGAATATAAACCTTTTTTCTAGGTGAACCAAGTAGTTTCTATTTCTAGGGTTTGTAGTTAGGGTTTTCATTCGAATACACCTTGCATAGTCACACAAGCTTGATTGAGGCCTATATCCCTATGAAGTGATGCACTCTTCCTCTGAGACTTTAATCTCAATGAGACTTTTTTTTATGGTGGGTCAGAATGGCTGGGTTTTTCCTTGTTCCCACTTGATTTTTTCCTGTGCGGTGAGTACTTTTTCCTTAACAATTGACTCGCTAAGAGGTACACGTGCAAAAAATTTACAAAATTTTGAAGGGTCTAGATTTTTGATTTTCTATGTAGATAAGAGAATACTTTCCTACCTCTATGCTTTTCTCAAGCACATCATGGATGCATGTTCATTTGGCCAATTTATTTTCAATGATTAATCCAATGCTTCTCGATTTTTGATTGTCTATATAGACAAGAGCATAGTCTCATGACAATGAGGAAAACATTAAAAATAAACTTATTAAGTTCCTAAGAAAATGATTAAGGAAGACACGATGTTTTCTTTTATCTCCTTAGGCAACTTGTAAAGATGATTCGTCAGTAGTCATAGTAGTTCATTTAGCAATATAGATTGTGACAAGTGTATCATTGGACAAAATTTTTGCAAACAACCATTTAGGTTGCTCAAAAGATCAGAAATAATAGAGAACATACAAGGGTCAAGGTTAGCAATACCAAAGTCATATAAAAAACCCTTAAAAACACTCTCCGTTTTCTATACAATATAGTACAATCAATCATAAAATCGTATGACAATTCTCACATGGCCAGACAAAAATTCTCAATAGATGATATGCCAAAGGATTATGGCTTGTACGGTTCTTTATAAAAACTTGTATGATAACTTGGCAGAGAATGCACGAACGTAATCCAAAAAATTAATATCTAAGGCCAAAATTTGATTTTGGGCCCCACGGTGGGCACCAAAAATGTGTCCGTGAAATTTGGGTACCGATTTGTCACAAATAATAAATAGATCATTACATGCATGGTTAGATAAATGAAATTAGATAATGACATATAAACCATACTAAATCAATCTATTTCATCCTACATGATGCGGGTATGATTGCTCTCATATTTTCAAGCACTACCAGAGACTTGACTACACCAAGACAAAGGATTAGAACATGAATGCGTTATTAATCTATGTTTTGTATTTTTTGAATGAAAATAAGATGAAAACTAATCTTATTTAATGCAAAATGATAAACAAATTAAGCTAGATGAAATCCATGATTCAATGCTAAAATCTAACATGCAAGATAAAATTTAAACTAGAATGATTTGATGCAAAATTAATCAAGATCAAACTAGCATGATAAAAATGCTATTCAATTGCAATATTCTCCTAGATGATCGTATCTCATATTATGATAATTGTCTCTATGATTTGAGAGGTGAGAGCCTAATTTTGATAGAAAAATTAGATTAAAGAGACGGTTGAGAGTGATTGATAAGGAGTGGTCAAGATTCTCCTGGAATTAGCATAATCCATGTGAGTTTAAGCTGATTGGCTTCTTTCATGGGTTATTTGTTGAGATAAGATTTCATTGAATGTTTTCTTGATTGATTTATTTAGCTTTCCTTTTTCAACTCCAATTTTTTTTTAATTTTTATATTCCTTTTTTCTCCATTTTCTCAAATTTTAACTCTTTTTCTAAAATTAATTCCCTTTTTATGATTTAATGGAAAATTAATTTATTTAATAAATATGCTAGGATGTTTAATAAATAAATAGGATTCAATTGATAAGATTGATTTAATTTCCAGATAAAGCTGATATTTGAGATTTTGATTGAGTTGGTGATTAACTACAACCTAGTGATCAAATAAGGTTAAATTGATGAACTAAATTTCCCTTGGTTAGGGATTTGATGATTAAAGATTGATTAATCAAGATTAGGTGCTTATAGTTTAGAAGACCATTTCTGGGTGATTACAAGCTAAATGTAGGAAATAGGTAGCAAGAAATTGAGCGGGGGGAGGGGTGAATCAGTTGCTTCTAAAACACTTAAGCCTTCACACCCTTAAACCTTTAAAACTTGAAACCCTTTATCATTTATTTGTACAATGTAAAGCATGTAAACACAAATCACAAAACATCAACACCACATAACACAAATATTTTTATCTTGTAAACCCAAAGTAGGGTGAAAAATATGGTGAGGCTGATACTCACAACAAGACTAGTACCTTGTTATAAGTATAAAATTATTACAATATGGGGAATGCACATGCATTCAGGCATACTACCTAGAGTTCACTACTCAATTTTCCTTGGGTTACAACCCTAAGGAAGTCTCACTGAATTACAGTCATAATTTAGACACAAATATAAGAATTCATGAACTATATTATAGAATCTACCTATGCCCTAGTTAGTTCTATTTAAGTATAGTTAGATCCCTCACTACAATTCTCTCTACCACACTCAGATGAAAAATCCAACCTTCATTAGATCTATAAAAGTTCTTCACTAGAAACCTCTACCTTTCACAATCTTCCAAACACTGGTGCACACACACACACACACACACACACACACACACACACACACACACACACACACACACACACCACCACCACCACCACCAACAAAAACAACAAAAAAAACACAAATCAAACCCTAATTCACCATATTTATCAAGAACTAAGCCAGAAAAACATTAAACTTGGTCATCTTGATAAATTTAAGCTATAAAATAATCAAACACATAATCCAAGATCATTCTTAGGCATCATGAATCTCAAACAAACAATCAAATCCATCACACTCATCAAATCTATCACCATTTCATCGTGAACCTCCAAAACACTTTTACTCCCAATTGAAATACTTGTAAATGCCTTTCTAACCATCAAAATCACAAACCCTTTGAATGGTAGAAAAATTTCTACATACTTAACACATTCCCAGTTGTGCAACCAAAGATCTCACCTTTAGTACATGCGTGACGCCATTCTCTGCAACTCTATTCCATTGGCAAACAATAAAGTAACTAGTCTTCACCTGTAACCTCACAACTTGATCAAATCATCATGTAAACAATTGAAACTTTACATGAACCATTTATACAACCTCTACATGATCCCATGAGGTGCACGACTCCTCATCTTTGGTAACATTCCTTCTTCATTCTTTTGATCACCCTGTGTTACTCAAAAAACTGCACAAAAATATCTAAAGTACATAATAGACATGTTGACATCAATGAAACCACATCAAAATTGAAAAAATTCTCCCCTTTTTTAATTGATGGAAACATGTGATGGGAAAAATAGTAATCCAATAAGAAACCAATAGTACTACCAACAATATGCATATTATGTTTTTAAGTCTTACCAACTCTGCTATGTTACCTCATTTCTTCTTTGCCACTGCTCCCCTAGGAACAAGCTTTCCTTGGTTCCAATATGATTACATGCTCTTCTCTCCATCTATTTCTCCCCCTTGGATTTACAGTCCTCTTCTTGGATAAAAATATTTTTTATGTGCAAGTATATAAACTTACTCTTCACATTTTCTCTTCTCTTTTGCACTTGTTCTTCACACTTGGTTGTTTTTCACATCTTCTCTCTCTCCCACTTTGACATCAATGAAAAAGGTGTATTACCTTCTCTGAGCCACCAAAAAAATCCAACTACTAATCAAAACGCATCTTCCTTACCATACTTACTACTCCCCCTGAGTAGTAACTTCTATACATCAATCTCGTTGTAAGATTCTTCTTTAGAGCATATTGGATTGATGTAATATCTTGCATCTTAGTTCTATTTAGAAGGAGTAATGAAACCTAAATTTCCTACAAGAGTAGACTCATTGCTGAAAATATCCTTTCTTTTCTTTCTCTTGACCCTACTTTAGCACTTATATCTCCTTCCAACTTTATTTTTCTTCTCTTTCCATATGTCCTCTCTCTATATACCTCTAATAATTTCTTGCATATTTTTTTTCCATCCTTACTGAACCATACTTTTCTACTTGTATGTCTTTGCAGTATTTGGCAATCTATGTAGATGAATTTGAGACATATGTCAATCTTCTTCTTACTATTTTCATTCCTCATCATGGCACATGGACATATACCTATATCCCTTTTGACAATATCATTTATCCTTCTCACACCATTGCATATGCCCAAGACATGATTATTTCTTTTACATCTAGGAAGATGATTTTTAATGCAATGAGGCTCTATATCAAAACTTACCACAATCAAAACACTTACCATTGAAGTTTTGAGGTTTAGGTCATCTTTCCAAAGTCTTCTTGTTCTTAATCCTCTTTCCAACCTCACTCTTTTATCTTTTAGATTTAGACTTGTCTTGACCAAACTTGGAGAATTCTCCTTTCACAAGTCTAACACCATTTTTATCTATTTCAAGCACCCCTCAATTTTAGTTGTTCTTCCCTCTGCTCATGATCAACATGTTGAGCATGATTAGGCTACACAAGATTAGGAACATGATGTGGCCCCATCAGGTAAAGAGGATAAATCTAATGTTGTTTTAAATATATTTAATTTATTTTTATCAAAATTGGGCAAACAACTAATATTTAATATTATTTACTAATAAAAACTTGTTCGAGGGCTCAATTGGGAAAGAACCAATAAGAAAAACCAATATCCTAGCCTGGTTACAAAAAAAATTGCTAGATTGGCAAAAATTTTAAAAAAATGTATAGTCGACCAAGACATTTACTTTAGTTATACATTGTATAAGGCAAGCAACTATCATAACCGATTAGTACATACACCTTTGAGTAGCATGTTTCAACTTTAGAGCATGTAGAGTGTGATCAACATGTTGAGCATGATCAGGCTAGACAAGACCAGGAATATGATGTGGCCCCATTAGGTACAAAGGACCACTCTAATGTTATTTTAAACATATTTAATTATAATTGGTGTATTAATTAATGTAACCTTTCATTTTTCAACTCAAAAGGATTTAGAGGGTGTTAGGCATGTTGAGCATGAGGCTATAAGAAAAGATCAGGAACATTTTGTTGCCCCATCAGGTAAAGAGCACCACTCTAATGTACTTTTAATTAATGAAATACTTGTAAAAATAGTAATAAAACATATCAATTTAACATTTCTTTATTATTGCAGCAAACCCCCCTTGCAATGGCCTCCACGTCGTAAGTACCTAACTAAGCGTACATTAAGATCATGAGCAGAGGATGAACAACTAAAGGGGGGAATGTTGATTTGGAAAATGATACGCCAATGGATGTCTTTTTAACTGAAAAAAAAGAAACAAAAACATTTGATTGTAATCATATTTTTGACAACCTTGGTTTTTGATAATATGTCAATGAATATTAAAAAATGATATTTTTGTGATAATATGTTTACTTCTGTAACTTCAAAAATGATTATGTTTCTATGTGCTCTTGCATTTAATGTATACATATAACAACCAATGAATCTTTGTAATTCCTCTTTATATCAATTTTTAAACAATTACTCTTTCTATAGAAGCAAGAATGATTAAGTTAATTTCTTTCTAATTCCATTTTCTCATTTTTCCTCTCTATAGTTGATGTAATCAGTGACTAGATTACTCCATGAGTATCTTGTTGATCATACCTTTATACATTCCTCAGAGATATATAAGTGATGTATGTTTATTAGATGTATCATTGGCATTGCTACCTCATTTATTGTATCATGTAGAGATATGGATTATCATTTAGTTTCTCTAGTTTCTCCGGAAAGGGAGCCAATTAATCAATATTAACAATAGTTGGGGGAAAAATTGTGCTGATGCATGTGGATTAAAAATTGAGGAACGGGGAGACAATTCTAGTAGCAGAATTCTTGAATCTCGTGCCATAGGAGCTTGGACTATGAGCTCTGGGGAAAGTGAGATGAATAGATGGGGAAGTGATGGGTGGGATACTGCAAACTTGAGTGATGGATGAAACTCTTCTAAAGTTAGTGATCGTGATCCTACATTGAAATATAGTGTACATACCGAAAAAAGGGTCTAAGTAAAGGTGGTGATGACATGCTAAACAATTTAAAAGATTGGGCTAAGAATCCTAGCAGACGGGATCATGCAAAAAATAGGTAGTAATAGGAGTGTTGGAGGTAGTGGCTTGGAGTCATAAGATGAAATTGTCAAATGAAAAATTTCATGCTTTGAATTAACTAAAGTTTGACTTCCTTGTCAGTTTAACTCATGTTCCAATTCCACTTTAATGTACAACTTTTGATGATATTAGAATGGACGATCATGATCAAAATTATTACAAATAATCAATATAGTTTTTTGTACTTTTATTTTTTTGACAGTCTTATTAAGTACTTAATGTAATTACATTGAGGTTCATGGTTGTTGACCCATTGTATTGATATTTATTAACTGATGGGTGGTCTCACAATAGTGTGTTCCACTTTTTTGAACATCCTAATTTTTGCTGAAATTGCACAGTTTTTAGAAAATATGATGATTTAAGACTTGAGAGCTCCCATTTGAAGGAGTAAATTAAAAATGGTTAGATAAAATCCTCTTCGATCAAACTCTCTTTTGTATAATATCTCTACTCCCCACTCACACCTATAATCAAGTCTCTTTTGCACTCATCAAAATGATGACGAAAAATCACTTTGACATTAACTTTTTGTAGGATCAAATAAAATCATTTGAAAAACCTAAATACAAGATGATAGTACTCAGAGAGAGCTTTCCAATTATTATGATATATATATATATATATATATATATATATATAGTTTATTATGACTTTTCTTTTTATGTTTTACTAAACACGGGTTGTTTGCCCATTTAGTGACTTCTCTGTATGATGCTTCTGGAAAAATTGCAAATTAGGACAAAAATGTGAAAATATCTAGGAAATACGTATTTATATTACCTTTATATATAAAAAATAAATAATGAATTTTGATATATACAGATAGAGTTAGAGTGATCCAAGTGAACATATCTCTAAATTATAGTTAATGTCACTTCATAACTCAATAAAATATAATAATATTCAACCAAACTGAATGAAACCAATTGGATTCTCTAGATATTGGTGTTAAAAATCTAACTTCAAAATAATTACGTTCTTATCAATTTTATAAAAAAAGTTATGTTGATCAAAGTGAGTGTCACTCCTGAAAATTGCTGATTTTT
>MU225823.1:20158-55538 GCA_018584345.1 Thuja plicata | reverse complement strand
TTGTTATGAAATATTTATGCATGCCTATACAAGGGACTTGTGTTCTACTTACAATTCAGAGTTAGTTGACCCAGGAGCTTATCCTGTGTGTGTTATGTTTTCATGCCATTTTCGGTGCATCACCTAGTAGGTAGTTTGCTTTCAGTCATTTCCCTTTCAAAGAAATCCTTCTATCCCTTTACCTCAAAAGTTTACTTTCCTTTTTAGAATCAAATTAAGGTGATTATCCAAGAAGAACCAGCCTAGAACCTGGAGGTTTCATCTCAGTTAGCATAGGTCCCACAACCTGGAGATGATTCCCTTGTTATACTGGATTATCAAGACCAAGAGAGCTTGAGATTAGAGGCGCAAATTCAGTGTATAACAGTACCAATTCCAAGACTTCTTCTGTATTGTAGTTCTTTCTCTTGAAGATTGTTTTTCCCATCTTCCCAATGTGACATTATTTGCATATTGCTAGTTCAAGTTTCTTTAGAACAAGAATACCTCTTACTCTTCTATTCTTACTTATGTTGATCAGGTTGTGAAATTTCACATGACACAACCTTTTATGCCATAACCAGCTTTCTTCTACTTGTGCAATAAAACAAGAGCTTTCATTGAGATCAAGATAAAATAGATTACCTTTTGTTTTCCTGCTAGTTCCAACTAGGTTTGCTCTACCATCCAAGATCTTGGCCTTTCCATTCATGAATTCTGCCTTGAAACCAATGTTATTCAACTATGCCACACTTATTAGATTACGCCTTAGTCCTTCAACCCAATAAGCATTATCACATTTGATTCCTTCAGTAAGAGAAATACAACCTTTACCTTTCACATAGCAGGGTTTATTATTCCCAAAACTAATAATCCCACCATCATAGTGTTCAAGATGTTCAAATTTGGTTTTATCACCACTCATGTGGTGAGAACAACCACTATCAATTATCTAGGTTTCATTCTTACTAATATGAGAGTATAGTGTATTATTTTCATTGTCTTAACTATCTGACTTATCCTTAATAGCAACGTAAACCATTTCATCTTCATCTTCATCACTATCAGAATCTTTATCAATATAACAAGGTTTCTTACCTTTGTCCTTGTAGCTTTTGTAATCTTTCTTTCCTTTATACTTGTTGAACTTTCTCTCACCTTTGTCTTCCTTGTTCGGACATTTAGCAGCAATGTGACCAACCTCATCACATGAAAAAAAAATCAATGGTATTCTTCCTTTGTATTGTCCTTTTCCTTTTGCAACTCTCCTTGCAAGTAATGGTTTAATGATTTCCATATCCTCATCATCAGAATCATCATCACTATTAGTGTCAATCTGTTTACCTTTAATCTTTCCAAGGTTTAATTTAGCTTTGAATGTTGACTCAAGATTTCTAGGATTAGGAGAATAATTGTCAAAGTTATCCAACTCAAAAGATGATAATCTTCCAATCAATCCATCTAGAGTTTGTCATTACTGCATCTCATCTCTTAAATAACTAAAACTCTAATTGCATAGATAGGAAGTAAAGTTCTTAATACCTTGCTGACTATTGTTTTGTCTTCAACTGTTCCACCAGCAGCTCTGATTGCACTACCACTTTTCTTGATTCTTTCACTATATTTTGTAATGTTTTCTCCTTCTTTCATTTGCATCATATCAAACTGACCTCTGAGACTTTCTTCTTTGGCTCTCTTTACATTTGCATCTCCTCCATAGATATCATGTAGTTTGTTCCACATATCAAAGGCAGTAGGGAAGTCCTTGACATCATCAAATTTGGAATAGCCGAGTGCAGAGCCTATATCAATAATCATTATGTTATGATACTTTATTTCCACCATTTGATCCATAGACATAGGTCTCGGTGGTTCCACATACTTGTGATCTAGGAATTGAAAACTAGTATCTCCAATAGTAGATAGATGTAGCCTCATCAGATCTTTCCATGTAGCGAAGTTGTCCTTGTTGATCTTAGGGATCTCCCTTCTGTAAGACATCTCTAATCTTTATCTTAGGACTTTAAACCTTCCCTTTAAGAACTTGTAGCTCTGATACCAATTGTTGGAAATGAGTTGAGTAACTAAGAGGGGAGGGGTGAATTAGTTACCACAAAAACAAATCCAAGTCCCTTAGATGTCTTTAACAAATTTAACACTGTTGCTTGGTTAACATAGATATTTCACTGTCACTCGGTTAACATAGCAAATCTTAAGATATAAACTGTGATTATCTATAGTAATTAATTGCAGAAACATAAACCATAAAGAAAATGAAATATAAACAGATAACACAAATATTTAACGTGGAAACCCAATATGGGAAAAACAATCAATAACAACTAGTCACTATTTTTCACTCTTCTGAAGTGAGTCATGTTAAGAGCCAACCCTGTTAAAGGTTACAATAACACACTGTTAGGTGTGACCTTGTTAGAGGATTTAATCACCTTGTAAGGGGTGGCCTTGTTATAGGTCTTCAAAAACTTCAATGTAGAAATTTCACCTTGTGAGAGGATTTACAAAAGATTGTTAAGTCTACTCTGTTAAGAGATTTTGATCACTTCTACAATTGTTAGAGAGTAACAATGGATTGACCTATTTTGATAAGAAATTGTCTTTGCTGATTCAAATCTCTATTCTGGATTAAATAATTGATCCTTACTGATCAAATATTCTATTGCAGACCTCTGTATTCTATCCTCGATCATAATCCCATCTGATTTTTCCTTCACTCTTCATATCACACTTCAGATGCAATTCCACATCACCACCACATCCTATCTCTTATTCCTCAATCCAAATTTGACCTTATATATATATGATAAGCCTTGTCAAGTCGGCCTTAATATCCTTCCAAATAAATAATAAAACTCATGTCTGTCAGCTGCATATAACTAATTATCCATAAAATATAAGCCACTATTAGTCGGCTAAGACTAACTATTTTACTCGGTCAACACTGATATCCTTTAATGCCCGACCAAAACTGTAATGCCCGAGTGAACTCAGTTAGAACTAAAAATCACTTTGGTCATCTTCAATTCCTGATAGAGCTCGACAGACACTGACTGTACTTAGATAGGATTATAGATTTGTTTAAACATCACTATACTTGTGTAAACATCAATGACAATACACAATTGAATAATTGTCATCAACAATAATGAAAAACATGTTTTTGCTGAATGATCTCTAAACTATTTATAAGGAAATATTGTCACATTCCTTTAATTTTGAATCTAGTGTAGACAAGACTTTTATTTTACCAACCCCATCTATGCTTTTTTTTGGCTCAATTTGTGGCCCCATGAATGTTCAAAGATGCCTTTATGCATATTTGGGGTCACCAAATTATTTTTACTCTCCATTATGAACTATTCAAATTGGTCATAAGGACTATGACATTATCATAGTCTACTTGAGGAGCCACCTATGTTAAGTGCTATATAATGTTTGGGTTTTATTTGTCGAATATTATTATGTAATTTTCAAAAGTAATTCCTGGATAATAAAAAAAACACTGCAGGGTTTTGTCAAAATTGTGACTTGAATAGCTTGAAAAATTAAATAAATGTATGGCTAGGTTGTTGTACTGGCGATGTTGTTTTTGATGTAATGAGAACAAAAGTTTTCTCCACCTCATTGGAAATCTGCCAAAAGTTTGGTTTTTTCCAACGATTTCAAAGGGTTCGCTATTTTGCAACCCTTGTTTTTTTTTCTTTGCAAAATAGAAATGGCTTTGCTATTTTGCAAAATAGACAAAAATGAAACAACGAACAATATCTTTTTCATCGATTTCAAACAGGTTCTCTATTTCACAACCCTTGTTTTCTATGTTTGTGGAACAATGATAATACTTTGTAACCATAGTGGGGATGGTACCAACAAGATAATACTCTGTAACCCCCCACTAGGGAACCCAAGAGAAAATAACCTAAAACATGTTACTAAGTGTTGGACACCTAGATTTACACCCTTGACCGAAGCTCTCGTAGTCTTGGTAATCTAGTGTAACATGGGAATCATCTCAAGGTTGTGGGACCTTTTTCTAACAAAGATGAGACCTCCGGATTCTAGGCCAATTCCTCTTAATATGTCACCCAAATTTGCTTCTTAACAGGAAAGTAAATCTTGAGGGAAAAGGGATAGAAGGAATGCACAAAAGGGAAATGACTGAAAGCAAATTATCCTACTAGGTGATACACTGAAGATGACCTAAAACACAATATATTGACTAATCTCAGCATGAAAACCAGAACACAACTTCCTAGATAGGTTTGCATAAGTATTTCATAGAGAGGCCCGAGACAAACAGAGGCTATTCAGGGAAAGAAGTGATTTCACAAACAATAGCGTATTTACTATAAGTAGACACAGACTATGACTTGCAAATAGACATCCAATTTTGCAATTCGGCACAGGAATGAGACAAAATGACAGGGGACAGTAGAATATCCACAAACTCATCTAAATCAAATCATCCATAGTAGTACACACTATTGCAAAAGAAAGAGGGCTCAAAGGCTCCAATGTTTCACTAGAAATTACTCAATATATTCTAATTTTATAAGAGAGATTCAGACAAGGAAGCCTAGGGATAGAAAATATGTCACAAAAAGCCTCTGCAATATCTAAACATCAATGAAAGATTACAAACTAAATAAATCAGAGTGCAGAAAGAATGCCACAGATAATTTCCAAGTCAGAAAAACTCTTCAAGCTCTAAAGCTCTCAAAACTGATATATATACTCCCTAGCACATAGGCTTGGAGTCCCAAAAATGATTAGGGTTACATTATAATATTTTTTTCTTTGAATAAATGAAACCATAACTGTCCAATCCATCAGAAGAAATCTGGAATCATCTACTGAAGATCAGATCTATCTTTGAAAAGTAGCTTGCCATAAATGAAATTCTCTAGAAAGGTCGATGGATCTGATATGAAAGAAGACTAGTCAAAAATACATGGAATGAGGTCTTAATTAGGAAACTGATCTTGGGTCAAATCAACCATACTATTTGTAGAGAATAACACCAGAAATCAGATTGCCCCTTCAGAAAAGCTGACTCAACCCCTTACTCCTCCTGAAGGGTCGCCCCTTATCCATCTAATCCTCTACTAGTCAGCTCTGCCATAACTGTTAAAATTTGATCTACAAGGATATTTGAATTTTTAAATATTTGTATGACAACGGTCACAGCTGGCATGGGTACCTGCATCGACGGCTGAGATCAAAATCTGATTTTACTTTGAAACGTAGCCATAGGTGACTTAACTCTACCCGGGCCTCGTATTATAATCTAGGGTCACCTTTCCTTCCTTATCACTGAATCTCCCAACTATTCCCTTTAACCTTAGTTATATCACAAGACTCGGTGACAATACAGTCTCGCAATATCCTTCTCTTTTTATTAACTCTGCATCCTTTCGGAGACCCAGCAACAAAGGTGATATCATAGTCACAAAACAAAATGGAATATTCTGTCGCGATTATGAGACTTGGAGACTAAAGGAGTGTGAAACATGGGCCCATCAACTCATGCATCCCCCAGTCATTTGTTTACTATTTCCTTGTCACCACTGTCACCCACATCAGCACTTAACTTGACTCAACCTATTTTTAACCATGGAGAAACTAGAGACTTGACGACTGGGCAAACTCGAAGTCTCATAAAGGATTCTTACCCCTGCAGTTAATCACGAGACCTCCCGACTAAAAGGACCTTTAACCTTATCCCACTTTTACTCAAGCTACATTCGTGGGTTAAGAAAACACTTAGTTGCAGTACTTCATGATACCTTATTAACCTTGGTTTATATTGGGTGACTACGCGACTAAAGGGAAATCTTGGGGTCACCGAATAAAATAGAATATGTCTTCTTCCTCATGTGACTTAGAGACAAAGGTAATGCTAAAAGTGCACATGGAGATTTTAAGAACTTAAGTGACCTGAAAAGGTAATGAGAAAATAGAGTGAGAAATGGCCGAGCTAGGGTTACCATGAAACACTTAGGATTTCATATTTAGGTTATTTGCATGGTAAATGGAAGAACATGGGAATTAAAAGATATGCAGAGGACATGACCAAAACTAGAAACCCAGAATCTTTTACAGACTGGGTTCAACCCTTGTAGGAGCCTCATTTTACTCCACCTGTAGCCAATTTTACCAGATGAGGAAAATTTGGGTAACATTCTTGGCAATTTATGCAGGATGTCTGCCTGCTAGACATTTGAGAACCAGTAGCCTCTGAAACATTCTATTGGGCATGGAGTCATTTTCTGTGAACAAAAACATTCCTCTGACAGAGAAACAAATCTGAAACAAAACTTATGTGCACGGGCACTTCTTGAAAAGCTGAGAAGTTAGACTAGAAAGATTTAAAAGAAAGCAAGAAATCTACTCTACCCTAGGCTAACCAATGGAACCAACTTGGTTAAACAAAACCATTTACTGGATTGCTAAAGTAGCTTCCTTTTTTGAATAAAACATTGTGCAGTACATGCATAAGGACAATTACAAGTGTATGATGCATGTATAGATTTTTCAAACAATAAAAAATTGCCTCTACAAAAGTAAGATTAGATTCACTTACCTTAATATGATCATGTGACGGTACCTCAACAAACTCCATTTGGGCTAGGTATCTGATAGGGCAACCCCTTGAGATTCTGAAGGTAGAAACCCTTTTTCTGGCATCCTCCCTCTTTTCATGGTTGTCTTCTTTTACTATGAAAAACCATGTCATCTCCTCTTTAATGGTCAAAAGGTTGTCATCTCCTTCCTTTAAACTAGCCAAAAGCTCATCAAAGCTGTCAAGATCCTGAGGATCTGAGATAATCTCCAAATCTTGCTTAGGTGGCTGATCCCTTGAAAGGGAGTAATCCAAAAATGGATCTTCTATAGAAAACACACAGCTCTGAACTCCTACTGCAGGGAGCAAGGGTTCATCATTTAGCCCTTCATAAAAAATCCCTATGATCTCTAAACAATCACACTCTTGTAAGCCTTTGTTGATGTTCTCCTCTCGTTGCTGTAAAGTTGCAGGGGTATTTATGGAGATAACTTCATCATCCTTCTCAATAAAATTAGGTAGCTCATCCAACAAGGTGATATCTTCCTCATCAACAAAGATGGGCAGCCCCTCTAATAGGTTCACCAAGGTATCAGCTTGAATATCTATTCCCATCTTATCAACCTTCTGTCCAAGCTCATCACAGTCCCTACTGAGCTCTGAAGTCTTTGACCTCATCTCCTCTACATCATCACAAAGAAGCCCATTAACCACAAGCTCCTACCCTGATACTGAGCTAGTATCCTTTAAAAGATTTGGCATTTGACAATTAGGAGGCAGAGATGGCCATTTCCATATAGGTTCATCACCCTGAGAGACAATAAAGGCCTCTTGGGGTGGATCATTTTTTGAGCAAACTGCCCTGATTGATTAGTGGACTGTTCCTTTGTCACAGTTACCTAAGCAGGAGTCTTCACCTTAAAACTTGGAATATATAGTTGGAGGGTTTTAAGGGAAGACATGGAAGGAATCTTTTCTCTGACTCTTGGTAAGTCAAAGCCTGCAATGCTTTGGTGTTGTTCCACCATTGTTGCAACCACTTCTCTCAGCTGCTGATGTTCCAGAGGTGGCTGCAAGTGCTCTATTGTCTTTTGTGCTTCAAGAAGGTCCTTGAATCTCGGAAGAGGATGCCTTGTAGGTTCCTCATGTGTAGGGTGTGGGAACAAATAATACCTCCCTTTTGGAATCTCAGGCCCAAGGGATTCCCTTTCAGCAATTGGAGCTTTGGATTTTGCTGAAATAACTTTAGCTTGACAACTGAGCTCGTCTCCAAATTGCTATCCATGAAGCATCCCAATCCCAGGGATACATGTTTGCAAGGTGATTGCTTCATGGTAGGGGGTAAACCCTTGGAAACTACCATGAGTTTCCATATCTTTCTTCTCATAGGCTTGAGTTTCTATATCTTGCTGCAAATTATTTATCTTAGATATTTGCTTGATCATGTCAAGCACTTTAGCTTTGATCTTTCCTTGTTCTCTCATAATCTCTAAGATATGAGGCTACTATCTAATGGGCTGAAAGGGGGGGGGGTGGGAGGTAAGCATGGTGGGTGAGCTACCTATGCATCAACATCTCTTGTTGTGCTTTTAGTGCCCATGGGTTTTCTCTTTGAAGGGCTTGCTCATAATCTCTGACAAGAGCATAATCATCTGGGGCATGTTGGATATATTGATTGCTTGCATAGTATGGAATCTTGGGGTAAAAATAGGCCTTGGAGGGCTTTGGTATGGCTGATGACTAGCCCACAACATATTATTATTATAATAACAAGGAGAGTGACCCAGCTTCTCATAACAACTTGAAATGTCTACTTGTAGTTAGCTAGAATTTTGAAAAGGTGTAAAAAACTTGGAACATACGAACACTTTGATCTTTGAAAACAATAGACCTATGAAGTCACTAAATATGTAGAAAAATGACCTCTTCTAGGTCTGAATCATGTCATCAGCATATCAGTGATAACATGACTTGCAAGATAAAATTATTTATGGAGTCCCACCAGGCGTGCCAGAACTGTTGGACACCTGGATTTGCACCCTTCACCCAAGCTCTCATAGTCTTGGTAATCTAGTGTAACATGGGAATCATCTCAAGGTTGTGGGGCCTTTTTCTAACCAAGATGAGACCTCCAGATTCTAGGCCGGTTCCTCTTGATATGTCACCCAAATTTGCTTCTTAACAAGAAAGTAAATCTTGAGGGAAAATGGATAAAAGGAATGCACGAAAGGGAAATGACTGAAAGCAATTTATCCTACTAGGTGATACACCAAAGATGACCTAAATCACAATATATTGACTAATCTCAGCATAAAAACCTTGGAACCAAAAGAACACAACTTCCTAGATAGGTTTGCATAAGTATTTCATAGAGAGGCCCGAGACAAACAGAGGCTATTCAGGGAAATAAGTGATTTCACAAACAATAGCATATTTACTATAAGTAGACATAGACTATGACCTGCAAACAGACATCCAATTTTGAAATTCAGCATAGGAATGAGATAAAATGACAAAGGACTATAGAATATCCACAAACTCATCTAAATCAAATCATCCACATTAGTACACACTATTGCAAAAGAAACAGGGCACAAAGACTCCAATGTTTCACTAGAAATTACTCAATATATTCTAATTTAGTAAGAGATATTTAGACAAGGAAGCCCAGGGATAGAAAATATGTCACAAAAAGCCTCTACAATATCTAAACATCAATGAAAGATTACAAACTAAAGAAATCAGAGGGCAGAAAGAATGCCACAGATAATTTCCAAGTCAAAAACACTCTTCGAGCTCTAAAGCTCTCAAAACTAATATATATACTCCCTAGCACGTACGCTTGGAGTCCCAAAAATGATTAGGGTTACATTATAATATGTTTTTCTTTGAATAACTGAAACCCTAACTATCCAATCCATCAGAAGAAATCTGGAATCATCTACTGAAGATCATATCTATCTTTGAAAAGTAGCTTGCCATAAATGAAAATCTCTGGAAAAGGTTGATGGATCTGATATGAAAGAAGACTAGTCAAAAATACATGGAATGAGGTCTTAATTAGGAAACTAATCTTGGGTCAAATCGACCATACTATTTATAGAGAATAACATCAGAAATCATATTTCCCCTTCAGAAAAGCTGACTCAACCCCTTACTCCTCCTGAAGGGTCGCCCCTTATCCATCTAATCGTCTGCCAGTCGGCTCTGCCATAAATGTTAAAATTTGATCTGCAAGGATATTTGAATTTTTAAATATTTGTATGACAATGGTCACAGCTGGTTCAGGTACCTGCATCAACGTCTAAGATCAAAATCTGATTTTACTTTGAAACGTAGCCATATATGACTTAAATCTACCCGGGCCTCGTATTATAATCCAGGGTCACCTTTCCTTCCTTATCGCTGAATCTCCCAACTATTCCCTTTAACCTAAATTATATCATGAGACTCAAAAACAATATAGTCTCGCAATCTCCTTATCTTTTTATTAACTTTGCATCCTTTCAGAGACCCAGTGACAAAGGTGATATCATAGTCGCAAAACAAAATGGAATATTTTGTCATGGTTACGAGACTTGGAGACTAAAGGAGTGTGAAACATGGGCCCATCAAGACACACATCCCCTGGTCATTTGTTTACTATTGCCTTGTCACCACTGTTGCCCACATCAACACTTAACTTAACTCAACCTATTTTTAACCACGGAGAAACTGGAGACTTAATGACTGGGCAAACTCAGAGTCTCATAAAGGATTCTTACCCTTGCAGTTAATCACTTGACCTCCCAACTAAAAGGACCTTTAACATTATCCTACTTTTACTCAAGCTACATTCGTGGGTTAAGAAAACACTTAGTCGTAGTACCTCATGATACCTTATTAACCTTGGTTTATATTGGGAAAGGGAAATCTTAGGGTCGCTAGATAAAATAGAATATATCTTCTTCCTCATGCAACTTAGAGACAAAGGTAATGCTAAAAGTGCACATGGAGCTTTTAAGAACTTAAGTGACCTAAAAAGGTAATGAGAAAATAGAGTGAGAATTGGCCGAGCTAGGGTTACCATGAAACACTTAGGATTTCATATTTAGGTTATTTGCTTGGTAAATGGCAGAACAGGGGACTAAAAATATATGCAAAGGACATGACCAAAACTAGAAACCCAGAGTCTTTTACAGGCTGGGCTCAACCCTTGTGGGAGCCTCATTTTACTCCACCTATAGCCAATTTTACCAGATTAGGAAAATTTGGGTAACACTAAGTTTATAGAATACTTTTTTTTCTTAAGAGTTTACAATCGATAATGAATATCAATGTGGAAGCAATAAAATATATGACAATGCATACTTATAAATGCCGCTCATTTATAGATTGCAAATCTTGAGGGTTCAATGATGTATAATTACGTAAGATAACTAATCTACTAAATACAATAAACAATATACAATCTCCATATAATGCAAATGAATATACAAGAACATCATTTCATAAATGAAACCTAGATAAAACTAATACCACAAGGTACATACATAATGAACCAACATCCATTGCACAAGTTACAGGGTATGTGATAAAACCCAATATCAAGTACAATACAATATCAAAAAATGTTATAATTGATACAATGATACAAGTATAAAACATAAGAAAGATAAGAGAAGGTCTCCAACAATGAAGGACAAGAAGGTACAACTACAATAAGGATCATCCTAGCATAAAGTCACAAAAATTGGATCTCAATGGTAATAATAATCACTACCAACCATCCTGATGGATCCAAAGGTCCACTCCCACCGTGCCGAGGAGATAACATCAGGCCCACACACATGGGAAACAACTAAATAAGAAAGACTAATGCAAACGTACACAGAATAAAAGGTAACAAGAACATTCTAACTTTTAATTATAAAAGATCAAGAGACCAAAACAAGTGTACCAAAAAACTCATGCAGGAACCTAGAACACATATAGGGAAGTGTCATCACATATTTCCACTCATGATTTATCCTAAATATAGTCCCTCTAGACCTTGGCCCCCAAGTGACTCTATCTGGCTCAGTAATCCTTTCATATAGACAAGGATTCTAACCATGCAAGATCTCCATCAATCATCTACTCTCAATCCCATCCTAGTCTGTACTAGCACTCAAGGCATGTCACTTATTAGGTCACTTAAAATTAGTTACCCTAGTAGCCTCTTAGGGCCCTGGCCCCCATTGCAAGCCACTTCCCCTCTATGCTGATAGATAAACTACCCTAATGCTCCCGACAAAAAGAAACAAGGAGAAGAAAAAATGAAATCCATAAAAGACTTCTCATAAAATATTAAATCAAGATAATCAAAAAATAAAATACTGGAGCATAACAAATAAAAATACATCGTGTACAAGGATCCAAACTGTCCATCCATACTGAACATCTCAACAGATCAATACATATTCTCATATTACATAACAAAATCAATGATCATCAAAACAACAAAAGAACCCATCTCCAAACATGGAGTAACATAATCCCCAAGGATCAACATTCAGAACACAAAACCACCATAATAGTAGAAACAAGTTGACCAAGTTAATTAGGACTCAACACAATAGTGGTCGTCACCTTTTCATGGTTAAATAACATAGTGATCAGGGACTCAGAGAACACATAGCATACGAAAAAAATATATATAAATCAACACAAGAACCAATTAGTGATATAATAATAGTTATAAATATACCACAATATAAACCCAAAGTGCACAAGAATAAATCCATGAAAAAAAAAGTCAAGTCAGAAGACAAAATCTTCCCCCCTAGGAAAATACTCTATCCATACTAACATCACTCAAAATTCCAACATAGGGAAATACACCAAAAAAAATAGCATACCAAATAATCCTTTAATTATAATACAACTAACTATAGATTCACTCATCATAAGGAAAAATTCCATTCTAAGTGAATGTTAGAATGTATAACTCAATTTTAATTATTTATATTCTAATGTCAAAATTAAATACAACCTTATAAGAAAACATAAAGAAAAGATTTATTTTAATTTATGTATTAACTAAAACAATATACATACAATTATGCATATCCAAAAGTAAATATATATTAATAAATTTGATTTAATATATAAGATAAAATAATTAAATAAACTAATTTATAAAACATATTAAATAGATTAATATTCATAAAATAGTTATCATTAAATTATAATTTAATAAAATTTAATTAAAACACACACACACATATAAATTAAATAAAAATAAAACAAAAAGTAACCAAATGACTTAGGGGGAGGGTCCTACATCCCCCTTCCTCCCTTACCTTGCGCGGGGCCCACCAGCAGTCAAGTCCTGCCGCATGCGGAAGAAGTACCACCAGTCCCTTGTAGGTACACGATCGACTAGTACTTTGCCGTCAGTGACAGGAATGTCGCCGGCTCACTGCCATAAAGGCATGGGGAGGCAGGGGTTGAGGTTCCGTAGTCGCCTCCAAAGAAAATTTAAATACAATTTGTTTTAAATAGAAAAACTATAAACAATGGTGGGGCTACCTTCTGGGTGCAACCTCCCACTAATTTTGTTTTTTTGTTTATTATTATTATTTTTAATAAATTAAAACAATTTTTTTTTATCGGTAAAGAGCCGAAGCCGTAAATTTATTATTATTGAAAAAATAACTACATAGTCTCCATTTGGTGCGGGCACTGGTAGGAAAGAATGGAGAAGAAAACCTCCATTCTAACCTAAGATAAAATCTAGATAAATTTGTAAGTACATCAAAATAACATATTACATTACATAATGGGGACATTCCCTTAATATTTGTAAATCATTTTTAAGTGTTAATCTTTAACATACTCTATGCAACCCTTCCTTATCATGAGAAAGACCTGCAAAATTCAAACTCTTTGGCCAAGATCTTTGTTACTAATATCAGTGATATAATATAAAATAAATTCTACACTAAACAACAAGGTAAATCATAATTTGAGGGATTAATGATGAACCATAACTGATTGAATGTTTGAAGATGTTAACTTGATGCTCACCAAGATGTAGAAAGTTAATGCAAGACATTAAATCAGTTAATGTATTGTATTATATTGTCATTGATGTCAACTTGATATAATCTAATTGGGTATATAAATAGTGTCAAAGAATTCAAAGAAATAGAAAGATAAAGGTTATGCTTTTAGTAATGCATAAAATATCAAGATACACCAAGTGACAACAAACACCGACGGACAGTGCACCCCGACGGATAGAGAAACCCGTGAGAAGAGTCACAGTGATACCCAAGAAATAAACCCAAGAAAGCATTACTGATGAGAAGAACCACGTTGTTACTCAGCTGAAAGACAACCCTGATGGACAGACAACCCCGACAGACAAAGATGCCCAAGGACATCTGAATTTAAGACCGAAGCTAACAAGGAGTTAAACACCGAAAAGAACTAAATTTCAGAAATGCCAAAAGACTTAGCTGGCAAGAGCTAAATATGGAGTTAACTAGTTGATCACATTGTTTTTATCAACAAGTTAAAATCCATAGATAAGGGAGAATTTTAAAGCGGTTTTATTCTATTTGTCAAGGAGAAATCTATGGGATAAAACTAAAGTAAAGTTTTAAAGCAAGAAAGGCGAGAATTATGGATCACGCAAAGAACAAGAAAGTCAAGGACTTATAAATGGTTAAATTATGTCTATAAAGAGACAAGATAATTCATTATAAATTAGGGGTAAATAGAGAAGAGGATACTAAAGAGAATACTGGTGAAGGAAGCCTTTATACAATCCTAATCAATCAAGCTAAAGAACAAAGCTAAAGATTTCTGCAGACACTAAGAAACAAAGAAGCACAACATCACCGAGAAGAAAGAAGTGGAGCAAAGGTATTGAAAAGAAACATTGATCAGAAAGGTATTATGAGCTTACAATAGATCTGAACATCTACAAATCTAAGTTGTTTATATGAGCAGATCATATACTATTTCAGTTTAACCATTGATTCAGAAAGTCTCTTAACCGAGCAGGATCTAACAATCCTTTATATATTGAGATACATCCCAAGGAGTATCAAAAGGTTAATTCATGAAGATAGCATAGTGAAATTCTAAATATCAAGTGATTAACTGTTAGTGATAAATCCTCTAACAAGGTTGCACTTAATAGTGTGTTTGTAACCTTTAACAAGGTTGGCTCTTCACCGAGATCACTTCAGAAGAGTGAAAATTTTGGGTTACCGGTCCCAAGTGGTTTTTTCCTTAGTAGGGTTTCCACGTTAAAAATCCATGTATCAAATATGTTTATAAGTCATTGATTGATGTTTTTCTTTACACATTACTAAAATAGGATTGATCAGTAAACACTAAATTATTTACTATATTTCAGTAAATGATAGATTGCTAATCGGTAAATATTAAGCATAAGGTTTAAACAGTGAACTCCGAGCAGTAATTATTTGATAAGATTATTTCAAGGCATACATCTTGTAGGACCGAAGCTAACTAGAGGCTTATAATTGTGGTACTAAGTTTTTTGGTTGATTTATTGGGATATTTTTCAGGCCATTGATTCACCCCCCCTCTCAGTTATTCTAACAATTGGTATCATATCTTGTGTGCTTAGAAGGAAGGTTTCAAGACCTAAGAAAAATATCACAAGATGAGAAAATGGGATGTGTCTAAGTTGAACAAAGACAACTTTGCATCATGGAAAAGCAAGATAAGACTCCACCTATCAGGTAGTGGAAATGATGTTACTCAATTCTTGGATACTGAATATGTGTTTCCTACAAGACCTCACACACTTGATCAATTAAGAGAAAAGCATGAGAACAATTCTATGATGATAGAACTTGCTTTCTCACTCTCCGATGCTGAATTTGAAGATGTCAAAACATGCACCTCTGCAAAGAAAATGTGGGACAAATTGAAGATAGTACATGGAGGATATGCTAATGTACTAAGAGCTAAGGCAGAAATCCTAAGAGGTAAATTTGATGACCTAAGAATGAGAGAAGGAGAAAACATCACTTAGTATAGATGCAGAATCAAAGAGGTAGTTAATGTTATCCGAGGAGTTGGAGGTGTACTTGAAGAATAAATAGTGGTAAGTAAAATCCTAAGAACCTTATTTCCTATTTATACTATTAGAGTATCTGCTATACAAGAAATGAGAACAGTAGAAAACAGCAATGTCACTCTAGATAGTTTTTTTGGTAGACTAATTTAATTTGAGATGAATAACTTTGATAAGAGTGTCTTACCATCTATTGAGCCTGCATTCAAATCTTCTTTGAAAATAAATAAGTCAAGTTATAAACAAACTTTGAGAAATGATAGTGAAAGTGATAGTGATGACCAAGAATTTGATGAGATTGAAGCACTAATGGCTAGAAGATTGCAGAGAGGCAAAGGTAGATACAAAGGTAAATTACCACTTGTATGTTTTAATTGTAAAGAGATTGGACACTTTGCTACTAGATGTCCTAACAAAAGAAAAGATGAAAAAAGTAATGATTGATCATATGAAAAGAAGTTTGATAGAATTAATGATAGAGATTACCAAAGCAAATGATAGTCTGATATAAGAGATATCCGACACTACAAGGAAAAAGGGAAGAATGCTTGTTACTTGGCTAAGAACAGAGCTGGAGATACTGACACCAAATATGATGAATATATTGAGATGGTATTTGTAGCCATGAAGGATGATTCAGACAAAGAGGAAAGGTATGTTGAGACTGCAATCATATCTAAGGTTAGTAAGAATGATGTATGGATTCTAGATAGTGGCTACACTCACGACATGACTGGAGATAAGGAAAAGTTTGAAACTTTTGAGTATTATAATGGTGAATCAGTAAGAATGGGTAATGACTCACCTTGTCCATTTGAAGGTAAAGGAACCATAATCCTAAATAATCTAATCAGATGTGAAAATGCATACTGGGTAAAAGTGTTGGGATTAATGAGAAGTAGTACTGAGAGGGGAGGGGTGAATCAGTACCTCTAAAACTTTTAACTCTTTTCACTATTCATCATTAGTAATCATTCATTACTGTATTACCGACCATTACTGTTGTTCTTTCTTATGCATGAAGTATTAAATCATAATCTTTAATTGTTTGCAACATTCATAGAAACATTCATGAAAGTAATAAACACATAACACAAGATATGATATTGCAGAAAACTCCTGTTAGGAAGTAAAAACTGCGGTGGAGTTGGCACACACAAAAATTCACTATCTATAGAATGGAAGGGAGCCGGTAAAGGCTTACAATTGATCAGTTTTGATAATCTACCCTATTAAGATTATTAAAGTGGAGACCGGTTAAGATCTACTCTGTTAAGAGCTTTAGCAACACTGATTTAAGTGTGCACTCAGTTAAGAGATTTACAATAGGACTGTTAAGTCCACCTTTCTTGAAAGGATTTCTTATGTGTACTACACTTGTTAGAATGAGTATATATGATTGACCTGACTATATGCAATCTAAAATTGCTGATTACAGATCCATTAAAGCTCTCATAACAATAATATCACCTCAAGTGACCGATTAATACCTTTCTCTACTCATCGGTAGCTTGTGTTCTTGTTCTTGAAACTAATTTGATTCTTTTTTGTCCTTCTGCATGAAATCTCTTGTCTAGTATTATGATGCTCTCCATGGCTACAATCTTCATTGAATGAAAACTATTTACAATAGATTGAGAATCTATTTATACAAGTATTTGACCTATCTTAGAATCATGCATTACAATGTTAACTCTTACATCCAAGGTTTACAACTTGAACTTGATCTTTAGTTTGCATGTTTTAAATCAGTAAAACTAATTAAGAAAATATTAAATACATTGATTCCTCCGCACATAATGGATTTAAAAGAAAATCAAGAAGCTATATATACAAATTTAGTGATTTATCTGACGTGGAAAGTCAGATCCACTTTTTGCGGGATGTAACTGACTGTCGGTTCTTGGTCGTCAGGTTGAACTAAAACTTTGTCGGTGTTCCTTTGTTGAACTAATTGTCAGGTTCCCTTCATCTGTCTGGTTCCTCTTTGTGTTGTTCTGTCAGGTTGCACTATTGTTACTCATCAGGTTCCTTTAACCTTTTTTTCATCGGGTAACACTGAATAGTGTTTGTCGGGATGCTTTGAACTTTGCAGTATCGGGTAACCTTGTTGTCGAGTAGTGTTGTGCCCTGTTTGTCGGTGTAGTATAAACCGATGGTGTAGATCATGTTTTTACTTGTGTATACTTATGGCAAAATATAATGCCTTCAATCTCCCCCTTTGACATTAGTATCAAAAACTGACATGTGCATAATACTAAAGTATTTAGTATGTACACCATGTTTATATCCTCGTCATTATATAACTCCCCCTAACTGTATGCATCAGTATAGTATAAGTATATATATACATGTATACTTGCCTCTGTACTATACATTCCCTATTCTTTTCTCTTTCAAATGTTTGACTATACATCATTTCATATCACTTCCCCCTTTATACTAACTAAACTATACATATCATATTTCCCCCTTTATTTGATACTCATGAAAAAAATTTACTACTTATAAGATGCCAAAATTTTTGACAAAAATGTGTAACTTACAATTTGTCAAGAATATGGGAATGGGTTGTCTTGATGTCTTCGAGCAATTTCTCCCATTTTTCTTGTAGGAGTTCTAGTGCCATGTGCTCTAGCTCTAGCCTTGCATGCATATCATAAATGATGTCTAGGACAGACATTTCTGGGGTGGGAATTAGTATGTTTTCCTCTATCACATGTTGTTGCAGTAGTGAAAGTGTCGGTAAGAGTTGAGCTTGGAGCTCATTTACCTTATCTATGTACTTCGTCTCTACAATTTGTATGTCTTGTCCCAATTTTTGAGCCTGTTTGAGTTGCTCATTGTGCAATTTTATTGACTCTACATTATTTGTGAGACTTTGTGCACTTGACATAAGATCAACACCTAATTGTGTTATCTTGTCAGTATACTCTTGTGTGAGTTGATCAAGTGTGCACAATTTCTATATCAAAGTAATAGCTTCTGAGATGATTGGTTCAATTGTGCTCAATAATGTAGAAAGCTTTACCTTTTTCAATGCTACTTCCTAGCTTATCTTTTCTGCTAGCTTGAACTCATACTTCTTTTCAAGTCTTTCTTCCATGACCTTCACAGCATCTATGTTTTGAGATGTTATTGCATTTGTGAGTACCACCAATTGATCAAGCATTGGGGTTGTCTGATCAATATCTACATCAGGTACTATTTGCTGAAGTATTCCTCTTCCTACTTCCAGTACCTTTGCCTCCTTTGTGGCTTTCTTTAGTTTGTCTTGCATTGCCTTCCTCTCATAGAGTCTTGCATACTTTGTCAATTCAGTTGGATTCAATGTCCTTGGATCACAAACTAGAATCTCAATGATTTCATCTAGAGTTACTGGATTCTTATTCTTGCCCTTCTTCTTCTTTAAGAATTGTGGGGACGCAAATGTATGAACTACCATTGCTAGTTAATTTTTCCTCTCTAAAGTACTTGGTGAAGGCTTTGTTGATGATGCCTCTTGTGTTTTCTACTTGAAGTGTACCTGTTGATTTGGTGAAGACATCTCTCCATCAACCTTGGGTATCTCTGTAGATTTTTCTTCTATTTTCTTCTCTAGCTCATCTTTCTTTTCTTCTTCACTCTTATCTGTCTTCTTTTCCCCCTCTACCTTTTGTGTTTCTTCTTTATTTTGATCAGTAGATTTATCTTTCTGATCGCTGGTTGTAGCTTGCTCTTTAGTTGTGTCCTTTGTATTATCTATGGTGTCTTTCACTTCAGCCTCACCCTTGTCCTTAGGTGTGTTTGATTCCTCTGTAGTAGATCCATCATTACCCTCTAATATATTGATTGTCTTCATTAACACATGCATATTGCTTTGTGTGCTAGCTTGGGTTGTATCCAGAGTCGTGTCCTGCTTTTCAGTTTGGTCTTTTTGAGCAGTGACATCCTCATCTTTTTGTATCTTTTTTGCAGTGTCTGGTTCTGTTAAGTCCATGAATGATGTGTCCTGCCATGTCTCATCAACAACATTCATATTGTTATCATCTGATATCTTTAAATCTTTTTGCTGTCCCTGATCCTAAGTGTAATGAATATCACATCATCTTTCTTCTGTGGATCTTTATCAGAGTCATAATTGGTGATGTCTTGAATGTCAAGATCATCCATGACTTTGTCCAAATCAATTGGCTCCATTTCTTCAACATTGTCCAAAGCAATGTGTTGAGGACTTGCCTTGTCTTTCTCCTCCTCTCTATGAGGTGTGTTGGTGAGAAGTAACTATTCCTCACGACTTATTGACTCTATTGGCAGATCTAGGAGTTGTCTCCATTTTGTTTCGATCTTTGTATCTATCTCTATGAACTTATTTTCTAGCACTTTGTAAGCCCTTATTTTGGCTACAAATTTCCTTGAGTGCTTCTTCATGATTTCTTTTATTTCTTCAATCTTAGATTTGGGAGGCATTAGTGTTACTAGTACCCTCTCCCTTGCTTCTCTTTTAGTCTGTAGAGCATATGACCATTGTTGAGATACTTTCTTACCTAGCTTCTTGGGTATTTGGTTGATAAATTCAACTGGTACATATCTGTACTTGACCATTGCCCTTATTATGGCAACTTTGTATCTTATTTTGGTCCTCGGGTTTGAGTGTATCCTACTGTCTAATTTTCTTGTCATGCATTGTGCCAGATGCATCAATAGATTCAGCTGCCTCATCAATTGTTTGATTCCTGTAATTCTTCTTCACTACATCGGGCTCATCCTTTTTAGAATCCTCTATGTCAGCTTTAGTTTTGACCATTCTTTTTCTCCTCTTAATAGGTGTTGTCTTCATAGTTTTTTCTTGTCTTATTTGTTTTGCTGGTTGCTTCCTCTTATAGGTCCTTACTTGACCTTTCTTAAGAGGTGTGGTATCAGTCTTAGTAGTTTGACTCCTTTTCCTTTGCTTCTTTGTAGGAGGTGGAGGGGTATCAGATTTAGTCTCCTTAGAATCTGATTTTTGTTCATCATTCCCTTTAATGATGGTACCCTATTCATCGGTTTCCTCTAGTTTTTCTTGTTCCTCCTCAGTAACCGATATAATCTTTTTGAGATTCTTAACCATCTTATCCTTTTTATTGACAGTTTTCTTGATTTCTAGGCCTCTTTTTATCTTTGATCTGGCCTCTTCATAGGTTCCAAACCTTGGTTGTTTGTTTTCAATAGGCTCATTGATCAATGTATCAATTACATTTGTGGCCTGATCTATGTTGATTTCATAATCCAGTGGTGATAACCAAGTTGTCCATGGTACAACTGGTTTGTTGTGGGTGAAATCTATATCCACCATAAAACATATTTCATCCCTATGTTTTTCAACAAGTTGTTCAGGGATCCTTGTCCTTTCCATCATCTTTTCCTTGAATCCAAGGAAGTATGCAATCATAACAGATTCAAAATTTTCTCCTAGTGACTTAATTAGTTCACTAATCTATAATGTTACCGGTTTTGTAGTGTCCCATTTCACTTTTCCTACTGAAAGAAAGTTCTCTTGAAAGTAGAAAAAGATACACATGATAAGTTAGCCGAACTTACATGTGTTGGTCTTTGTGGACCTGATTGTGATCATGTTTTCATTAAGTTGTTTCAATAGGATCTCACATAGATCCATCTGTATGCCCTTGGTCACTATCTTGTAAGATGTGCTTACTAATGTTGCAGATATGTTGTTCAACCTGCTTTCTTGAAAGATCTTATAACCAATCACACATGTACCGATCCTTAGTTCCTCGTCGGTGATGGTGTTTACTTTCATTCCTCTGTTGTCCCATTCAACTTTTGTGAGCTTTGTGAATTCTATCCTAGAGGGATACTTGTGAGCCTTATGCTTGTCGGTTATTGGATAACTAGTGATAGCATAAAGGACATCCTTGGTGATTTCTTTGGGTTGATCCAACCACAACTTTTGGTCATGCAATCTGCTAAGAACCAACCTAATCCAGTCGGTCTTGAAGTTCCTCAGGAAATATAGTGCATTAGTTATCCCTTTAACCTCTAAATGTTTGTGCTCTTCCTTTAGGTTCCCTTCTGCATCACAAAGCTTCTTATAAGCTTCATCCATCTCTAGATCACCTATTTCGGCAATCTTGTAGTGAATATAAGACCTAACGTCTTCTATGAGCAAAACCCTAGGTGGAATCTTAGAGAATGTGTCAGTTTCATCGAGTTGCGATGCAATCTTCAGGCATATCTTATATTTGGGTTCAACACAGGTGTTATTCTTGATAAACCTAACCACATTCTTCTTATCATTCTTTATCTTTATGGTTCTCGATGTGGTTGCCATCATTTTTCATGTTTTAGGGCTTTCTTGAAAAAAATAATGACAGAGATCTTTCGGTGCCCTTGGTACTTAATTCAATCTGTGATAATGGTGAATAATCTATTTTTTGAGTGCTTGGATCATGTTGAGGTTGCTCTGTCAAATACTTTTCAATCGCTATGTTTTCGCTTTAAATCGTGGGTGAAAAATGAAATGCTCCCGTCATCTATTCATAGAATTTTTTCCCTAAGACTTTATCATAAATGCTCAATGACTCATCGGGACATGAAGATGAAGCTCATTGGGAAGAATTTCAAAATCATCATCAGTGTTGACATGATGCTCAGGACAGCTGTTAACAATTTTTCTTTTACCGATGGATGTCAATATTCTGTCATGACAACTTTGTCATTTTTCTTCCTTACCGACGGGTGTCAGGTTACATTGGTAACTTAACCATTTTATGTGTTGACCGACAAATTTTGGTAAGTGTAAAACAATTTATCCATTGTGTTCACCGATGATTTTCAGTATGTGTATACCGATGGGGTTTTTTTCTCATAATTGAAACAAGTAACATAATATACATCTTCATTATGCAGATTTTGACTATCTATCAATTTGTATAATGGAACTGATGCAAAATATGACTTGGTGTAGTGCAGCTCCATAGTTACTTGTTCAGCTCAAGTGGGGGTGGTGATGTCACCATATCCATTGGATGGGGTGTCACCATTTGCATTTCTTGGTCCAGCTTCATCAATGCTTGAAGCTTTTCTCCACATTTTGTCTCTAGCCCTCCAAATATCTTCAATGGCGTTTCCATTAGGATATGTGCTTATCTCTGTCATTCAGTCTTTGCAATCTTTCTTGAGATGACCAACTTTGTGATAGTGTAAGCATGTCATTTTGGGGTTTGACCAGCCTCTAGACCTTTTGGTCCATGCCCTCATGCAGTTTGCAGCAATTTGACCATATCTACCACATGCTGTACAGTTTGTCCAAGTATTGTAGTCCCATACATATTGATTACCGATTCTCTTTGGTTGATAGGAAATTTCTTGACCTTTTGGCTTCCATGCTTGCCTTTTATTTTTCCAGCATTCAAGACTTGTGTTCCCATTCATCTTGCATGTAGGACAGTATTTTTCCATGTAGGTTTCCTTGTTTGGTTGTTCCACCTTAGACTTACATTCATATGCTTTATTTCCTTTCTTGTTACATTTATAACAGAATCCTATGAATGAAGATGTAGATTTAGGAATACCTTTCATTTTGCCTTGGCATACATTTGATGTGTGGCCCTACTTTCCACAGTGCTTGCATGTCAGCTTTCTTGGTCTTGGATTTTCATAGACATTCTTTGGATTGGATTGATTTGATGATTCTCCATTTTCAGTAAAGCCTAAACCATTGTTGTTGTTGACTCTTCGTTGTCCTTCAAGAAAATCATCCATTCTTTTATTTCTCTCTTCAGGCTTTCTGATAACTTCATTATGTTGTTGCTGAATTCTAACCTCATGCTTTAGTTTTTCATTTTCTTCTCTTAGTTCAGTGATAGCCTGCACTCTTTCAATGAGTTCTATATTCATTCTGTTTGCTTCTTGACTCATTAGAATAATCTGATTTGTGATCTCATGGTGATGCTCAACATGTCTTTTAATTTATAACTCCTTTTCCTGTAGCTTCTCTATAATCTTCCTTCTGTCGTCAATAGAAAGTGTTCTTTCTGTTTCAGCTTGTCTAGCAAAACTCATCACATTAATCATTCTTACCATCTCAGACTCTTGACCAATATGCAACATCTTTATTTTCTCTGTCAGATGTTGATTGATCTCATTCAGATTTGTGATGTTCTCTTATGATGTATCTGATGTATTACTTGCATTGGATCATGAAGATTCAAAGAAATATGGAATCTCTTCTTCTTGATAATATTTTTCATTTCTCCGGGTTTCCATACCTTTCCTCTCATCCAACAACTCTCTCATCTTGATTCTAGCTTTTTTATACTATTCATAGAACATCTGTATCTCAAGCTTTTTATCCTCAATATTCTTATCAAGTTTGTACTTCTCCATTGTATGATATTTTCTCTTAAGCCTTTAAGATTTTCCAAGAAGAGACTTAGCTCTGATACCAATTGTTGGGATTAATGGGAAGTAGTACTGAGAGGGGAGGGGTGAATCAATACCTCTAAAACTTTTAGCTCTTTTTACTATTCATCATTAGTAATCATTCATTACTATATTACTGACCATTAATATTTTTCTTTCTTATGCATGTAGTATTAAATCATAATCTTTAATTTTTTGCAACATTCATAGAAACATTCATGAAAGTAATAAACACATAACAAAATATATGATATCACATAAAACTCTTGTTAGGAAGTAAAAACTGCGGTGGGGATGGCACCCACAAAACTTCACTATCTGCAGAATGGAAGGGAGCCGGTAAAGGCTTACAATTGATCACTTTTGATGATATACCCTGTTAGGAGTATTAAAGTGGAGATCGGTTAAGATATACTCTGTTAAGAGCTTTAGCAACACTATTTTAAGTGTGCACTTGGTTAAGAGATTTACAATAGGACTGTTAAGTCCACCTTTCTTGAAAGGATTTCTTATGTGTACTACACTTGTTAGAATGTGTACATATGATTTACCTAACTATATGAAATCTATAATTTCTGATTACAGATGCATTAAAGCTCTCATAACAATAATATCACCTCAAGTGACTGATTAATACCTTTCTCTACTCATCGGTAGCCTGTGTTCTTGTTCTTGAAACTGATTTGATTCTTTTCTGTCTTGCTGTATGAAATCTCTTGTCTGGTCTTTATATGCTCTCTGTGGCTACAATCTTCATTGAACAACAACTGTTTACAATAGATTGAGCATCTATTTATACAAGTATTTGACCTCTCTTAGAATCAAGCATTACAATGTTAACTCTTAGATCCAAGGTTTACAACTTGACCTTGATCTTTAGTTTACATGTTTTAAATTAGTAAAACTAATTAAAAAAATATTAAATACATTGCTTCCTCTGCAATAATAGATTTAAAAGAAAATCAAGAAGATATATATACAACTTTAGTGATTTATCTGACTTGGAAAGTCAGATCCACTTTTTGCGGGATGTAACTGACTGTCGGTTCTTGGTCGTCAGGTTGAACTGAAAGTCTGTCGGTGTTCCTTTGTTGAACTAATCGTCAGGTTCCCTTCATCTATTGGGTTCCTCTTTGTGTTGTTCTATCAGGTTTCACTGTTGTTACTCGTCGGGTTCCTTTAACCTTTTTTTCATCGAGTAACACTGTATAGAATTTGTTGGGATGCTTTGAACTTTGCAGTATCGGGTAACCTTGTCGTCGGGTAGTGTTGTGCCCTGTCTGTTGGTGTAGTATAAACTGATAGTGTAGATCATGTTTTTACTTGTGTATATTAGTGGAAAAGTAAAATGCCTGTAAAAAGGACTTAACTATAATCTATTGAGTGTTTCACAGCTAAATAACACAGGTCACTGAGTTGTATTTGAGAACAGAAAGGCAAAGATCTTTAATGAATCAAGAAGGTTGATCAGAAGTGGTGAACATACAAAAGGTAACCTATTCTATCTTGATGATATTAACACCACTTATTTAATGGCTAGAAATGAAGACATATGGTTGTGACATAAAAGGTTATGTCATGTGAATTTTGACAACATGATTAAGATAAGCAATAAAAGGAAAGTAAGAGGCTTACCGAGCATGTCAAAGCCCGACCATATCATGTGTAAGAAATTCAAAAAAAGGTAAAATGAAAAAGTCTAGTTTCAAGAGAAAAACCCATACATCTAATACCGTTCTATAATTTTCCATATTGATCTATGTGGACCCATGAGAACAAAGAGTTACTATGGTGATAGATACTTCATTCTATTTGTAGATGATTATTATGGAATGGTGACAGTTATGTTCTTAGAAGCATTCAAGATGTTTAAATGGTATAAAGCCGTTGTAGAAAAAAAATGGAAGGAGTTGAAATGCTTAAGATTAGATAGAGGAGGAGAATTTATTTCTGATGAATTCACTAACTTTTGCAATGAGCATAGAATTAAAAGACAAGTTTATGCACCAAGAACACCAAAACAAAATGGGATTGCTGAAACAAGAAATAGATCCATTGTTGATTGTGCAAGAACATTGATGATAGAAAAAGGCATCACTCAAAAATTCTGGAGGGAAGTTGTCAGTACTACTGTCTACACATTGAACAGAGTTCAGTTAAAGAAACACACCAAAAAGACACCTTATGAGCTATGGTATGGATACACACCCAATGTAAGTTACTTCAGAATTTTTGGAAGTCAATGTTATATTTTGAAAGATGATAGAAATGGAAAGATTGACTCCAAAAGTGAAGAAGGAATGTTTCTAGGGTATTCCACCAAAAGAAAGGCATATAAATGTCTTAACAAGTCCTCTAAAGTGAAAATGTCAGAATAGATGAATATGCAGATAAAAATGATGAGGAAAGTAGAAAAGAACCAGAAAACTACAATAGGTTTGTCTACAATGAGGAACCTAACACTCTACCCAACCAACAGTGTATCGCTCCCAAGAAACAGAACCATGCACCCGAGCATTAGGCTGCAAATACCAAAAATTAGGAAAGTGCTCAAAATGATGTTCCGAGCCGTGGAGATCAGAATGAAGGACAAGATAATGATCAGAATAATGAACAAAGAGATAAATCAATACTTTCCAAGTATGTCAGAAGACACCATCCAAAAAACCATATCATAGGAGACAAGAAGTCTGGAATGAGAACAAGAAGTAAGTCACTAAACCCTAGATGTTTAATTTGTGATTTTGAGCCTAAATTTGTTAATACTGCACTTCAAAATTAAGAATGGGTCAGTGCTATGAATGAAGAGATAGAAAATATTGAGAAGAACAAAACATGGACATTAGTACCTAGACCAGATGACAAGAATGTCATTGGTACCAAATGGATATTCAGAAACAAGTTGAATGAGAATGGAGAAGTCACAAGGAACAAAGAAAGATAAGTATGCAAGGGGTATGCACAAGAAGAAGGTATTGAATATGGAGAAAACTTTGCACCTATTTCTAATAGACTAGCAGGAGTCAGAATTCTAATTGCTTATGATGCATTCAAAGGATTCAAGGTATATCAAATGGATGTCAAATCTGCATTCCTAAATGGTACTAAAAGAAGAGGTATACATTGAACAAACAGAAGGGTTTGTTGATCCTAATAAGAGAAACATGGTTTGTAGACTACACAATGCCTTGTATGGATTGAAACAAGCACCAAGTTCCTGTTATGAAAGACTTCACTCCTATCTCATAAGTATTGGATTTATAAGAACAAGTGAAAATAGCAATCTGTATTTAAAGGAAGATATTGATGATAACATTTTGATTGTTGAAATATTTGTTGATGATATCATATTTGGGGGTAATGATATGTTATGAAAATAATTTTCTAATGAAATGAGCAAAGATTTTGAGATGTCAATGTTTGGGGAGATCAAATTATTTCTTGGTCTATAGATTCTTCAATAGGATGTAGACATATATATCAGACAATCCAAATACATCAAGGAAGTGCTGAAGATATTTAAGATAGAAGATTCTAAACCAGCTGGAACACCTATAGAAACCAGATGAAAGCTGAAAAAGGAAGACAAGTCAAATGAGGTAAATCAGACCTTATATAGATCAATGATTGGAAAACTCATGTATATTGTTCATACTAGACCAGATATAGCACATGCAGTTGGAATAGTTTCTAGATTCTCTGCTAATCCCAAATAATCACACATCACTGCTAATAAAAGAATTATGAGATATCTAAAGAATACCGAGGACTATGGCTTATGGTATAAAAGAGAAGGAAAATTTGAGCTTCAAGTCTATACAGATGCTAATTGGGCTGGAAACTTAGATGACAAAAAGAGCACAACTGGAGGAGCATTCTTCATGGGTGACAAACTTGTCACATGGATAAGTAAGAAGAAAGGATGCATCTCACAATCTCCTGTAGAAGAAAAATATGTGGCTGCTACTACAAATTGATCAAACATTGCATGGATCAAACAATTATTGGAAGGTATGAATATGAAAATTATTGAACCAGCGATTATCTATTGTGATAATACCAGTGCAATAAACATTTCTAAGAATCCTATCATGCATGCTAAGACTAAGCATATTGCAATCAAGTATCATTACTTAAGAGAACAAGTGAAAGAGGAAGAGGTGATACTCGAATATGTTCAATCCAAGGAAAAATTAGCTGACATATTCACAAAGCCATTACCTAAATATACATTTGAGTACATGAGAAAGAGACTAGGGGTCTGACCCTTGTCTATTGGTTAGTAAGCTAACTAGGAGGGTGCACAATCCTACACATAATCAGAAGATCATTAATTTTGATGCAAGCAAAGAGATGGACTACAAAGATACATCAGTACACAACAAGGTACATATCTGCACCAAACACCAGAGTCATTGTATTGCTAATGTATAGGGAAATTTAAGGAGTATTTAATAAAAAGGAGGAAGGATATATTTTGGCATTGTTGTCAAAGGGAGAGATGACTTGATTATATATACATATGAAATATACATCATGATTATCCAAAGGGAGAGACATTATCCTAAGGGAGAGAGTATTATATATTGCTACCAAAGGAAAAAAGAGATGATCAAGGAGATGAACAATCAAAGGGAGAGACAACATAAAAAGAAGAGATTATACAAAGCAGGGAGAGACAAAATCAGAATCTACTACATTTATCCAGTGAAGGGAATGCAGATTGAAGAAAGTACTCTGCAAGATAAAAATATAAGCTAGAAGGGCTTACCGAGAGCTAGACATTTGTATTGGTTATAGAACAATAAGATTGGTAGATTGATGAACTACAACTGATATATTTCAACATCAATGCCGAAGGGAGAGATTAATGAACCATAACTGATTGAATGTTTGAAGATGTTAAGTTGATGATCTCCAAGCTGCAGAAAGTTAATGCAAGACATTAACCCAGTTAATGTATTGTATTGTCATTGATGTCAATTTGATATAATCCAATTGGTTATATACATAGTTTCAAAGACTTAAAAGAAATAGAAATATAAAGTTTATTCTTTTAGTAATGCATAAAAGATCAGTATACACCAAGTGAAAACAAACACCGATGGATAGTGCACCCCGACGGATAGCAAAACTTGAGAGAAGAGTCACAGTGATACCCGAGAAATTAACTCGAGCAAGCATTATCGACAAGAAGAACCACAGTGTTACCTGATGGAAAGACGACCCCGACGGACAGACAACCCCAATAGAAAGAGATGCCTGAGGACAACTGAAGTCAAGACTGAAGCTAACAAGGACTTAAACACCGAAAAGAACTCAAGTTCAAAAATGCCAAAAGACTTAGTTGGAAAGAGCTAAATATGGAATTAACTGGTTGATCACATTGTTTTTATCAAAAATTTAAAATCCAGAGATAAGAGAGAGTCTTAAAGTTGTTTTATTCTAGTTTTCAAGGAGAAATCTATGAGATAAAACTAAAGTAAAGTTTTAAAGCAAGAAAGGCACAAATTACGGATCATGCCAAGAACAAGAAAGTCAAGGACTTAGAAATAGTGAAATTATGTCTATAAAGAGACAAGATAATTCATTATAAATTAGGGGTGAATAGAGAAAAGGATGCTGAAGATAATACTGGTGAAGGAAGACTTCATAGAGTCCCGATCAATCAAGCTAAAGAATAGAGCTAAAGATTTCTACGGACACCGAGCAACAGAGAAGCACAACATCACCAAGAAGAAAGAAGTGGAGAAAAGGTATTGAGAAGAAACATTGATCAGAAAGGTATTATGAGCTTACAATAGATCTAAACATCTGCAAATCTAAGTTGTTTATATGAACATATCATATACTATTTCAGTTTGACCATTGATTCAGAAAGTCTCTTAACTGAGCAGGATCTAACAATCCTTTATATATTGAGATACATCTCGAGGAGTATCAAAAGGTTAATTCATGAAGAAAGCATAGTGAAATACCAGATATCAAGTGATTAACTGTTAGTGATAAATCCTCTAAAAAGGGCACACTTAATAGTGTGTTTATAACCTTTAATAGGGTTGGCTCTTCACCGAGCTCACTTTAGAAGAGTGAAAATTTTGGGTTATCGGTCCCAAGTGGTTTTTCCCTTAACACGGTTGCCATGTTAAAAGTACATGTGTCAAATGTGTTTATGAGTCATTTCTTTGATGTTTTTCTTTACACATTACTAAAACAAGATTGATCGGTAAACACTAAGTTATTTACTGTATTTCGGTAAATGATAGACTGCTAATCGGTAAAGATTAAGAATAAAGTTTAAACAGTGAACTCCGAGAAATATTTATTTGATAAGATTATTTCAAGGCATACATCTTGTAGGATTGAAGATAACTAGAGGCTTATAATTGTGGTACTAAGTTTTTGGGTTGATTTATTGGAATATTTTTGAGGCCACTGATTCACCCCCCCTCTCAGTTATTCTAACAATTAATTCATATCAATCACAATTAGAATTACAATTTATCTTATAAAGAGGATTTACAGCTAATTTGATGTGATAGTTTTATCCATAAGGGGATGATTTTGATCAGGAGATGAAGACTTCATGCTGGAAGATAGGGCTCTAACATAAAATGAAGGAGCGAGGGAGAACAAAGTAGAGATAAGTTTAAATATTAAAAAACAACTCTATATATAAATATTAATACACACACACAATGAATGCCAGGGTAAAAAATTATAGTTTATAAATAAAAAAAGGAGAAGAGATAAAAAAAGAAGAGGAGTTCCCATTTTGCGTATCAACCCAGGAAGGCTAGCCAGAGAAACAAGATTCAAAAGAGGATCAAACCTTCAAGGAAGGATTGTTCCATTTGTTATAGTAGCCTTGAAGTGGTTTCTCTTCAAGACTATAATAACAAAAGGGGAAAGTCCCAGCTAGAAGAAAAGTCGCCAGAAGAAAAAGGGACCCCAATACGCTCCCATATAGGCGCAGCTCAGGTTTAAAAAATGTGAGTGTGAATTTTTCCCGCTAGGCCCAATTCTTAAAGAGAAGTCAATCAGTTGGGAAATTGTTAGTAACGACCACTGAGAAACATATACTGTGATATCTCAGAGGAGTCAGAGAACCCATTTTATTTTTATGAATGTTAATAAAGGAAAAAAGTGTATGACTGCTCAATATAGTGGCCCATTTGTCTGCCCCTGCCTCAAAGGACTCTGAATAGAACATCAATATATTTTCCTAAATGAATTTATATATTGTACCATTGTGACAAAGATTCAAGTGCAATCATCCTAGATAAGTTATTTTAGTCCTTATTTGTTTAGATTCCTCAATAGGTTTACTTAATAAAATGTTGAACTTAATTCATAAATGGATACATGTTAAATTCTAATTGAGTGTAAAGAGAGATCTCAGATGATTACCACCTTATTAATAAACAATAATCCAAGCCCTTAATATAAAATAGAGAAAAGAATAAATTGACCATACAGATGAGGCATGAGGTCATTAAAATGGAGCTATAATATATTGGTTTTATATGTAAAGTATATATATTCTATCTTGTCCTTGTCTGAGACATATAAGTATTAAGAATAGGAAAAAAAATTCAAATTTGGTTTGTATGGTGAATCAAAAACTTGGAAGCCATATTATAAAGTAGAAATCCAAAATTGCATCCAGATTAAACAAAGGGAGGCATCCTAAAGAGATAGCGAAGGACTAGTCGAAAGAGAGGAGAAGAAAAGAGAGATAATTTACATTTAATAATTATGACCACGTCATCTGACTCCTCAACATTATTATTACTTCTAGCTCCAATTGTAGGTGTCTTCCCCTTAGGGGAGCCAGAGGATTCCTTCTTCCATCTTTTCTTGACAATCATAAGGGAAAAAATCTAAATGTAATCTAGCCCCACCCTAACCATCAAAGCTGAGACTTCAATTCCCTCTTGGTGTAGATATTGACCAAGCCATGTAGTTCCATTAATATAAGGTCAGGATTGAAGCCACAAGTTTCTCTATACTAGTGAAAATTAAAAAAGGGAATGTAGTAGACGAAGAATCTGGAAGATGAGAAAGGGTGGTTGGATCAACAACATCTAATGGTCCTCCCATGCTTCGATGAATACATGGAAGGACATGAAAATAAATGAGTAGACGTACAACATAATTATCGTGCAAGGTGTTTGATAATACAAAGATATCGATCCAGGCAGGGTGATAAGAAAGTCATAGACTTGGTGATGGACACTCCGATGTGTAGTTTTCCAATGATACTTAAGATTTGGGAAACGTCATGCTTAATAATGATGATAGGCTAAGTATTGAAATAAATTAAAGAATGATATAAGGTAGATAATGAGGGGCTAACATGTAAAATCTATCAATCAAGTGACGGGGCGGTACCAATTAAAGTCCTGATTAGTTTATAATGACATTTCTAAAATATAATTAATTTAGTTCTAAGGTTAATTCTATTTTTTCATATATTATCTTACCATTTGTTCCTAGATTAGCCAAGCTGCCTACCTCCTTATTGCCTTTGCGATAAATATGTTTGAATATAAAGTGTCTGAACAAGTTAAGTAGTTCTTGAATTCTATCAACTCTAGTATTTAAAATCCAATTGGGTGTCTTACCTGTCCTAGAAACATTGAGGATAATTTGAGAATCACCTTCTATTTCTAGGTTTTTGATGCCTAGTGATATGCAAAGAAGGATGCCTTCAATGAGAGCTTCAATTTTGACAATGTTATTAGTGCAATCCATTATGGGCTTTTCAATCCTGCCAATAGTTTCACCATTCAGATCTTGGATAATAAACCCTATACCTACTTTCCCAGGTTATCCCTGAGAGGCTCCATCAAAGTTTAGTTTGAACCAACCATATTGTGGTGGTTCCCATTTGTATAGTTTGCGGGCTTTGGTAGCATGTGCGCTACCTTTACCAATGTGAGGAGGAATTATGAGACATTTCCAATTATTCCTCATCTCACTATCCCAATGTGAGAAGGATCCCTCTTCAAAATGCAAATCCTTGAGTCTATTGTTGGAAATTTATATAATACTGGCTTCTCTCTTGTTAAGATGGTTTTCCTGATTCATTTTTGAATCTTGGAATATTTCATTAAAACAACTTTCTTTCTTTTTTAATTTAATTACTATATTTTTTTTAACTGGAAAAAATCAAGCAATATGCGAATGAAAATATACATTTTAATTCTTATTCTATAAAAAAATTATGCTCATATGCATAATTACATATATTTTAATGGAATTAGATTTAATCCAAGGGTTTTAACGTAACTCCTAATCAAACCCTAGGTGATCTAATACCAATTCCCTATTATTCTTAAACACAATTTTGGACCGTTTGCTCAGATCTAAAAACCCCAATATCCAATTTGAAACTATAATTTTCTAATCAAATCTCATATACCTAGAATACAGATCTGACATACATACAAGAAAGAAAATCTACAAAATTATACCAATAACCCTTTTCTAAGATGTCAACAAACACAAAACAGACAAGTAATTACACACAAGGGGATTTCAGTATTTTAGATACATAGAAGATGGGGATCTGAGTACCAAAATTTCAAGGATTCAAACCCTACCTCAATCCACTAATTGATAGAATCCATGGAGAACAATCCAAAACCTTGAAAACCCTAAGCTTTCATATTTTCCTTCCACCCAAACTAGAGCGAAAAACCTATAAAACCTGTGTGCGCAATAATGGAAAAAATAATCTTAATAATCAAAACTTACTCAACCTAGGGTTTCCAAAGCTCATGCAACCCTAAAAGAGAACTCAACTTAAAAAATGAGTGAAAATAATTAAATTAATTAATAATGAATAATTACATGCACTTTTCCAATCAACCACTTTAACTCAACTTTAATTTTAACTTTATTAAAATAACGTACAACTTTAATTGGATATGAATATTTAATTAAAAATTAATATTTTTAGCATACTAATGAAATTCAAATAGATAATTAAATATCAATTCATTAATTATGCCTTTAAATCTCAAATTTGAATTTAATGATTAATTAAATCCTCTATTTTAAAAATTGGTCTTTTTAAGTAAGTCTTTTTAAATTAACACATGTATCTAATGAATTCTCAATAATTAAATTCCCTCATATAATAATTCCAAATTAAATAAGATTTAATTATTTAATTACATAATTAATCTATTAAATCACTTAACCATCTAATCCCCAAAATTACATCAAACACATGACCAAACAACATGAGGAAAGAACCGGCTCAACCCAAAATACCACAATCAAGCACAAAGGAAATGTTCACAAATGACATCACCTTGATGAATTCAGAGGATAGAAAATAAGATACTTGTCCACTGTTTCATGATAATAAATGGCTTATGTTGGGATTTGGACTTGTCTGTTATCTCCCCTCTCTTACCATTGATATATTACAATAGGGCAAAATCATCCTAGCAATTCAGGGAAGTCGATGCCCGGTACTTGCAAAACTACATCACAATATTAAGCATATACATAATATATATAACAGATAATAATAAGGATCGATGGATCATGTGGATCTCACAATGCAAGTAAATTCATCTCCTTCCTCTACCAGATTAGACATGACAAACATAAATGTAAGATAAACACACCACAAAGAAATATAAAACATATACACCAACCATACACATGAAAGTAGGGGGTTAGTAAATTATCATCATATATACATTGTTAGTAATAACTTAGAGGGGGGCGGGGGGGTGGGGGGGGCGGGGGGTGAATCAGTGGCCTCAAATTAATCCTTAAATCAACCCTTCAACTCTTATAACCACTAATTATTTCTCAAGTTATGTTTGTCCTACAAGATGAATGCCTTGAACAACTTATATCAACTTACTACTTGTCGGATTGCTCTGTTAAACCTTCTTCTTAATGTTTACCGATAATTAATTATCCATTTACCAAAATACAGTAAATGTGCAGAGTATACCGATAAATCTAGAATGAATTATGTAAGATATAAAACAGTAAAGAAATATATCATACACACATATAACACATGGATTTTAATGTGGAAACCCTGTTAAGGGAAAAAACCACTGGGACTGGTACCCCAAATTTTCATTCTTCTGAAGTGAGCCCTATTAGGAGCCAACCTTGTTAAAGGTTACAAACACACTGTTAGGTGTGACCTTGTTAGAGTATTTTACACATATAGGTTGTCAATTAGTACAGGGCATCTAATGCTGTCATCCTTGAATCAGCCTCTCTCTTAGACTGTCAATAGGCATCGGGCATATCCAATGCTACTTTCATGAATCAACCTTTTTGGCACTCCTTGG
>MU225823.1:3819-16965 GCA_018584345.1 Thuja plicata | reverse complement strand
CTACTGCTCTCATTTCTTGAATGGTAGATACTCTAATAGCATAAGTAGGCAGTAAGGTTCTTAGAATTTTACTTACCACTGTATCTTCTTCCAGTACACCTCCAACTCCTCGGATAGCATTGACTACTTTAATTCTTGTGCTGTACTGAGTGATGTTTTCTCCTTCTTTCATTTTGAGATCATCAAACTTTCCTCTAAGGTTTTCTGCCTTGGCTCTCAAAAGATTTTTGTCACCACCATGTACAAGCTTCAATTTGTCCCACACCTGCTTTGCAGTTTTGCATTCTTTGACATCTTCAAATTCAACTTTGGAGAGTGAGGAAGCAAGCTCTATCATCATGCCATTATGTTCATGCTTCTCTCTCATTTGTTCAACTATTGGTGCTCCTGTGGGTAACACATATTTAGTTTCTAGGAATTGAGTAACATCATTACCAATACCTGATAAGTGGAGTCTTATTCTTCTCTGCCATGAAGCAAAATTATCTTTGTTCAACTTGTGCACATCTCATCTATTCATCTTGTGATCTTTGGCTTAGGTCTTGAAACCTTCCTTCTAAGCACACAAACTATGATACCAATTGTTAGTAATAACTGAGAGGGGCGGGGGGGGGGGGGGGGGNGTGGCCTCAAATTAATCCTTAAATCAACCCTTCAACTCTTATAACCACTAATTATTTCTCAAGTTATATTTTTCCTATAAGATGAATGCCTTGAACAACTTATATCAACTTACTACTTGTCAGATTGCTCTGTTAAACCTTCTTCTTAATGTTTACCGATAAGCAGTTATCCATTTACCGAAATATAGTAAATATGCAGAGTATACCGATAAATCCAGAATGAATTATGTAAGATATAAAATAGTAAAGAAATATATCATACACACATATAACACATGGATTTTAACGTAGAAACCCTGTTAAGGGAAAAAAACACTAGGACCGGTACCCCAAATTTTCAATCTTCTAAAGTGAGCCCTATTAGGAGCCAACCCTGTTAAAGGTTACAAACACACTGTTAGGTGTGACCTTGTTAGAGGATTTTACACATATATAGGTTATCACTTAGTATCGGGCATCTAATGATGCCATCCTTGAATCAGCCTCTCTCTTAGACTGTCAATAGGCATTGGGCATATCCAATTCTACTTTCATGAATCAACCTTTTTGGCACTCATTGGGATGTATCTCAATATATAGAAGACTATTAAGTTCTGCTCTATTAAGAGACTTGATGCTTCAATGGTTAAAATGAAACAAAAATGACCTATTTCTAATGCAACTTGAATTGCAGACTTTTAGATCTATTTAAGTACATTACCTATTTGATCAATGTATCAATTCAATTCTTTTGTGCTCCATACTTTCTTCTCTATGAAGCTATGCTTACTGTTCGTCGGTGTCTGCATAATTTCTTAGCTCTCCTTCATCTTGATTGTTTAGTACTACATGAATTTGTTCTTCATCAGTTTCTCTTTAGCATCCTCTTCTTATTCACTCCCCTTAATCCCCTTTTCATGTGATACAAAATTGAATTAATCTTGTCTCTTATATAGACATGATATTCATTTTTTATTGATTCTTGATTATTGGACTCCTGATTTGTCTCGTAGTTATCTTCATGCCAACTGTATAAATCAGCTTTAAATCAATTACTTAACTCTGGTAGAATAAAACAAAGAAAACAACCAGTTAAGTCTATCTTTAGCTCTTTCCAGCTAGATATTTTTTCATTTTCTGAACTCTCTATTCCGTTGGTCAACTCTTCAGTTAGTCGTCAGTTACAACTGCCAGTTTTTTTGGTGTGACTCCAGTTATCTTCGGGATCTCCATCTGTCAGGCATCATTGGATTTTTACTCGTCGGGCAACTCTATTTTTAGCTTGTTGAGCATCCTGTGGTTTTCTTCATCGAGAAACACTGTCTTCTGCTTGTCGGGTATCACTGTGACTTTTCTTCTTTGCCTTTACCGATGGTGTGCACTCCATCAGTGTTATCTATCATTTAGTGAATACTTGACTTTTATGCATTTCTGAAAGCATAACCTTTGTTCCATTGATTCTCTGAAGTCTTTGGCATTATGTACATGACCGTACAGATGATATCAAGTTGACATCAATGAAAATACAAACCATTAACTAATTTAATGCCTTGCATTATCTTCAAGTTAACATTATCAAACATTTAATCAGTTACATGTCATCATACATAATCACCATGAAAATAACCAATGCACACATGAAAAGTGATCCGAAAGATTCAAGCAACAATATTGAAAATAAAATTATGGGTGGGCACTACATTGACCCCCCTAAAATTAGGCTTACTCCTAGAAGCCGGAAAGAAAATAAAGATTACAAGGTTTACATAGAGGTGCTACAATGGTTCTCTTATGAATATAATGCATAATTCAATTGGGGACTTAGGTCCTTGACCCAATTGACCTACTTTCTTAAAACACCCTAGTACCATTCCCCATAATGTCCTCCCTTACACATACTATCAGAGGCCCATAATAAACATGATAGAAACAACACTTATCACAAAAATGATCTAGAAAAATAAAAAATTCAGAATAGTCATCACAAAACAAAAAGAAACTCCCAACTAGGGGAATAACAAGTCGAACAATAAATAATAAATTGTCAACAATTTCAACAGTAAACCAAGTATGACTACTGTCACAAAATAGAGAGCGAAAAAAGAATCAGATGAGTAGTCTAGGCATAAGAAAGTTCAAAAATTTAATGCTATCCCAAATACAAATCATTGAAAACCAAAATAAATAATGAATCATAAACCATTTCACATAACAAAGTGACTAGTGTCAGCCACACTCAAGGGAGTAACCACTTCACAACACCTAAGAATAAAACATCCTAGACGCATTAGAGAATGTACCCAAACACAATAGATAGTCGCTAAGGAAAGATACATCAAATACAATTGTAACTAAACAAATTTAAAATTTTACCAAAAGGTCATGAGTTACAATTCTCAACAACTAGACATCTAATGGGTTCAAGATCCCAAAGTTCCCTGTGTAGAAACTCGGGCTCTAATACCAAGTGTAACACCCCGCAAGGGAACCCAAGATAAAATAACCTAAAACATGTTACTACGTTAACAAAATAAATTTTTTTATTAAGATTTTAAAATCGGTAATGAATAACAATGTCGAAGCAATAAAAGATATGACAATACATACTCATAAATGAAACTCATTTATATATTTCAAATCCTGAGGGTTCCATGACATAGAATTACATAAGATAACTAATCTACTAAATAAAATAGAAAACATAGAATCTCCATATAATCCAAATGAACATAGAAGAACATCATTTCGTAAATGAAACCTAGATACAATTGATACCACAAGGTATACATAATGAACCAACATCCACTGCAAACATCGCAGGGTATGTGATAAAACCCAATATAAAGTACAATTCAATATCTAATAATGTCACAAATGATTGTAAAAGACACATGTATACAACATAAGAAATATAAGATCAAGTATCCAACAATGAAGAATGATAATCTTCAACTGCAAGAAAGGTCATCCTAGCATAAAGTCACGAATGATATATCTCAATGATAATAAGAATCACTACGATCCAACCTCATGGAACCAAAGGTCCACTCCAACCTTACTGAGGAGATAACAAAAATACCACACACACAATTAAAAACCAAACAAGAAATACTAATGCAAAGGTATACTGTATAAAAGGAAATAAGAAAATTTTAAGGTTTAAGTATAAAAGATCAAGAGACCAAAAAAAATGTATCAAAAAATCACATAGGAACCTAGAACACATATAGGGAAGGGTCATCACATAAGTCCACTCTTGAGTTACCCTAGTAGTCCCTTTGGACCCTAGCCCCGAAGTTAATTTATGTTTCTCAATAATCCTTTCATACATACAAGGTTTCAAACCATGCAAGACCTCCATCAAGCATCTACTCTCACTCCCATCCTGGCCTATACTAGCACTCAAGGCATGGGAAAGAACACATAATTATCTTATTAATTTTCCTCTCCTAATAGATTTATTAAGTTGTCACCTACAATGACATATCCTAGTATCCTCTTAGGGCCCTGGCCCTTATTGAAAGCCACTTCCCCTCTACGCTCCTAGATAACCTACCCTAATGCTCCCAGCAAAAAGAAACTAGGAGAAGAAAAAACCAAATCCATAAAAGAATTCTCATAAAATACTAAATCAAGATAATCACCAAAGAAAATGTTGACGCATAACAAATAACAATACATCTGTAAAAGGATCTAGACTGTCCACCCCATAGTGGACATCTCTACAAATCTGTAACAATTCTTGTATTACATCACAAGATCAATGATAATCAAAACATGAAAATAACCCATCTCCAAACATGGAGTAACAAAATCCACAAGGATTAGAATTCAGAACACAGAACCACCATAATAGTAGAAATAATGTTACCAAGTTAATTAGGACTCAACACAATAGAGGTCTTCACCTTTTCATGGTTAATTAATGTAATGACCACGGACTCAGAGAACACATAGCATAAGAAATAAATTTATACAAGTCAACATAAGAACCAATCGATTATATGAGAATGGTTATAAATATTGCACAATATAAACCCAAAGCGCACAAGAATAAATCCATAAAAAAAGTCAAGTCAGAAGATAAAATCTTCCCCCTAGGGAAACACTCTACCCATATTGACATCACTCAAAATTCCAATATACAGAAATACAACAATAAAAAAAAGCATAGAAAATAATCCTTTAATTATAATACAACTAACTATAGTTTAATTCATCAGAAGGGAAAATTCCATTCTAAGTGAATGTTAGAATATAACTCAATTTTAATTATTTATATTCTAAAGTCAAAAACTTGAATACAAAGTTATAAGAAAGCAAAAAGAAAAGATTTATTTTAATTTTTATATTAACTGAAATAGTATACTTGAGTAGGTTTGGAGCATAATTGAATATTTTCAAAAATCTATTATTTTGTATGCCTATAGAGAGGGTAATGCTCTTGTTGATTGTCTAGCTAATTTGGGTTGTGATAAGATACACTTGGACACATGTGCCTCAGGATGCTCCTTGGAAAATTTTCTAGTTCTTCTTTCAATCATTCAGAAGGAATCTACCTAAGTTCCTTTTATAGTTATGTTGTATGTCTGATGAATTGTGTATGTTCTTATGTTAGTAACACACATTGATTTCTTTCACAAGCATAAGTTCATATATTGATAAATGTTTCAATGATAGTTGTAGGTTGGACATTGATACATATGTGTATTTATGGTTTTGGGAGGTATTATTATATTATTTCTAACATATTAATATATATGTATGGGTCATAACATATTTGTATAATTATATTAGTAAGTATTGTGTTGTGATGCGATTTGTGTCCCATAGTTTATCAAATTTCTCTCTCTCTATTATGTTTATGAAGTTATTGATGATTCACTAATTATCTTGACATGTGTATCTTTTTAAAGGTCATCACTGTTGCATCACATGCTTATTCACATGCTTTTTATTGTCAATTATTACTTTGGCTTGTGCATGGGTTATTTCCTCCTTTACCCATTATGATTTCTTCATTATGGTCGATAAGACTGTTCCATATTTTTAGTCCAAGTATTTGGATGATCTATCTAATGTAATATGTGTGTAGTTATATTGTATCATATAACTCATTTTCCGTTTGTCCTTTATTTGCTCATTTATGTGTGCTAGAGTGTGCCACCAACATATCTTAGTGACACCATTGAGTTGGCCTCATCTCGGCTTTTTACTTTTCCTGTGAGATGTCAATTCTATTACTGATTTGGTGCTATATGGTTTCAATTCTATTTATAGTCACCAGTTACCATTAACTCCCCATTTTTGTTCATTCATACTTCTGCATAGTAGTTTTCATTATATGTGGTAGGCTTTCATTGTCAATATTAGTCTTTCAATGTCAAGATATCTATGCGATAAAGGACTCTGGTTGGGGTTAGCACAATGGTGGAGGTATGTTTGACGTGCTCTTCTCTTCATATGGATCATTACCCCCACAATTACAGAGTGTGTTTGGAAGTTGAAAGTTGGGAAAAGATATTTTTAGGATTTATTAAGGATGATCTGCTGGCATCTATTTTTCTATGCGAATGCCCAAACATCTATAGAGGTATAAAAAGGGTCATTGGTTTTGATGTTTTATTTCCTTCTAGAAAGCGTATAATCTCCCCTTCTCAAATTCTATCAATTTTTATCTCCAATGCACTCAACCTTCTACAATCCCCATTTCATTTGGAACTGATTGTAAACCGTTATGTGAAACCTGAATTCCTTTGCAAGAACAAACTGTCTAAAGTTATCCATAAATATGATCTCTGGGGTGGCACTACCCTCATTGGTGGGATTTTTCATCATCATACGGTTTTGAATAACCATGGGGTTTATATGGTGTATGAAAGTATTAAAAAGGCCTTTGAGCACCAGCCTTTCAGACCCGTAAAGGCACCCCTTCAACAATTTTATGGTTTTCTAAATAAAGATAATGTGAATGGCATCCATCTGATTGTGTATGCATTGTTAGATCTTTTGGAGGAAGATTCAACTCCTTCCATTGCTCAGCCTATTTCCTCTGCTACTCCTTCACAGATTACTTTGACTTCTACTTGAGCTATTCTTGATCTTAATCTCCAATTAGGCTCAGGTGAAACTGCTAGAGTTTTTATGGAGGATTGATAGTTTCGTGGTAATGTTGAAGGGATTTTTGTGATTTTTTGTTTTGCACACTTGCAGATGTTATTTTTATCTGATCTCTAGCAGGTTATAAGGATTGGTATGCTTCCTGAAGCACTCAAGAAGAAGAAATATTTTTTTGTTATTCGGGAATTATCCATTTCAGCAATATTTAGTTCTCCATTATAAATTTTGGAATACATTGTATGCATGCATTTTTATAAGCATGCTAAACTATTTTGAAAATGCCTACGGGCCTACTGTAAAATGCCTATGGGTCTATTGTAAAAATGTATTTTGGGTTACTTTTAGGATGATCTTGGGCAAGGTTTGTAACTAGCTGAGGCTAGCTGGGGGGTAGTCTATTTCATTGCGTATCTAAACTTCATACTTTATGTTTTATATTATTGAGCAAGGATCAAAGTTTTTCTTTCTGGTTCTTTTCTCCGGGAGCTCTTTGAACAAGTTTATAATAATAAAATATATTAAGTGGCTTTGCCACCTTGTCAATATATATATATATCCAAAAGTATAAATATATTAGTAAATTTGATTTAATATATAAGATAAAATGATTAAATAAACTAATTTTTAAAACATTAAATAAACTAATATTCATAAAATAGTAATAATAAGAATTTAATTTAATAAATTTAATTAAAACACAAGAAAAAACATATATAAAAAATTAAATTAAAAAAAACATAAAGTAACCAAATACCTGAGGGGGAGGGTCCCACCTCCCCTTCCTCCCTTACCTTGCATGGGCCCCACCAACGGTCAACCGCTGTCGCAGGCAGCAGAGGTCCCGATGGTCCCCTACAGGTGCAGTGTCGAGAGATACTCTTTCGTCGGCGGCAGGAGTGCCATCGACTCACTACCGTAAAGGCATGGGGAGGCGGGGGTTGAGGGCTTTCCATCCCCTCCAAAGTAAATTTAAATAAAATTTGTTTATTATTATTATTTTAAAAAAATTAAAATAACGTTCTTTCTTTTTTAGTTTAATTACTGTATTTTTTTTAACGGAAGAATTCTAAAAATTTGAGAATGAAAAAATATATATTTATTCTAATTCTATAAAACAAAATATGCTCATATATATAATTATATATAATTTAATAGAATTAGGTTTAATCCAGGGGTTTTAACAGAATTCTTAACCAAACCCTAGCTGATCGTATACTAGTTTACTATTGTTCTCAAACACAATTTTGGACTATTTTCTCATATCTAAAAGCCCCAATATCCAATTTGAAACTATAATTTATTAATGAAATCTCATATACCCAGAATACAGATCTGACTTACATATAAGAAAGAAAAACCAAAAAATTATACCTATAACCCTTTTCTAAGATTTTAACAAACACAAAATAGACAAGGAATTACACACAAAGGGGGATTTTAGTATTTCAGATGCATAAAAGACGGGGATCTGAGTAATGAAATTAGAAGGATTCAAACCCTGCCTTAATCCACCAATTCATATAAGCCACGAAGAACATCTAAAACCTTGAAAATCCTAAGCTTTCACATTTTCTTTCCATCCAAATTAGAGCCAAAAACCTGTAAAACTTGTGTGTGCAATAATGACCAAAAGAATCCTAATAATCTAGACCTACTCAACCTAGGGTTTCCAAAGCTCATGCAACCATAAAAGAGAACTCAACTTAAAAATAGAGTAAACAAATTAATTTAATTAATAATTACATGAACTTTTGTAATTAACCACTTTAACTCAACTTTAATTTAAATTTAAATTTAAATTTTATTAAAAGAATGGGCAATTTTAATTGCATATTAATATTTAATTAAGAATTAATATTTTTAGCATATTAATAACATGCAAATTGATAACTAAATATCAATTCATTAATTATGCCTTTTAGTCTCAATTTTGAATTTAATAATTAATTAAATCCTCCATTTCTAAAATTTGATATTTTTATTAAGTCTTTTTAAATTAACAAATGTATCTAATTAATTCTCATTAATTAAATACCCTCACATAATATTTCCAAATTTAATAAGATTTAATTATTTAATTACATATATAATCTAATAAATCACTTAACCATCTAATCCCCAAAATGACATCAAATCACATGACAAGACAACATGAAGAAAGGACTGACTCAACCCAAAATGCCACAATCAAGCACAAAGGAAGGGTTTACAAATGACATCACCTTGACAAATTCAGAGGGTAGAAAATAAGATACTTGTCTATTGTTTTAGGATAATAAATGGTTTAAGGTGGGATTTGAACCTGTCTATTATCTCTCATCTTTTACCATTGAGATATTATGATATTGAACTCTCATCCTGGAAATTCAGGAAGTTGATGCCTGGTACTTTTAAACCCACATCACAACATCAAGCATGCACATAATATATAACAGACAATGATAGGGACCGGTCAATCATGTGGATCTTGCAATGCTAGTAACTATGTCTCCGTCCTCTACCACATCAGACACAACAAACAAAAATATAAGATATACAAGCCACAGAGAAATATAAAATATATACGCCCACCATAAACATGCAAGTACTAGATCACTAAATCATTATGATATACACATAATCACCATGAAAATAACCAATGCACACACGAAAAGTGATCCAAAAGATTCTGGCATCAATATTGAAAACTAAATTTTGGGTGGGCACTACATTCACCCCCCTTAAATTTGGCTTACTCCTGAAAGTCGAGAAACAAATAAAGATTACAAGGTTTACATAGAGGTGCTATAATAGTTCTCTTATGAATATAAGGCATAAATAAATTGGGGACTTAGGTCCTTGACCCAATTGACCTACTATGTTTAAACACCCTAGTATCATTCTCCGCAACGTCCTCCCTTACACATACTATCAGAGGTCCATAATAAACATGATAGAAACAACACTTATCACAAAATTGAGCTAGCAATATCAAACATTCGGAATAGTCATCACAAAATTGAAATAAACTACCAACTGGGGGAATAACAAGTCCAACAATAAATAATAAAATTGCAACAATTTCAACATTAAATTGAGTATGACTAATGTCACAAAATAGGTAGCGAAAAGAGAATCAGATGACTAGTCCAGGCATAAGAAAGTTCAAAAATTTAATGCTAGCCCAAATACAACACAAAGGAATCATCAAAAACTAAAATAAATAATTATTCATAAAACATTTTACATATAGAAGTGACTAGTCCTAGCCACACTCAAGGGAGTAACCACTTCATGACACCTAAGAATACAACATTGTAGATGTGTTAGAGAATGTACCCAAACACAATAGACAATTGCTAAGGTAAGATGCATCAAATAAAATTGTAACTAAACAACTTGCAAATGGTTAGGAAAAGGTCATGAGTTACAATGGTCAACAACTAGACACATAATGGGATTTCAAAATCCCAGAGTTCCCAGTGTAGAAACTCAAGCTCTGATACCAAGTGTAATGCTCCACTAGGGAACACTTGAGAAAATAACCAAAAGCATGTTTAGTAAGTTTACAAAATAATTTTTTTTCTTAAGAGTTTAAAATCGATAATAAATATGAATGCAAAAGCAATAAAACATAATATGACAATACATACTCATAAATGCAACTCATATATAGATCACAAATACTGAGGGTTCCTCGACAATGAATTATGTAAGATAACTAATCTACTAAATACAATAAACAATATTTAATCTCCACATAATGGAAATAAATATACAAGAACAACATTTCATAAATGAAACCTAGATACAACATACACCACAAGGTATACATAATGAACCAACATCCACTGCTCAAGTCGCGACGTATGTGGTAAAACCAAATATAAAGTACAATAAAATATCCAAGAATGTCACAACTGATACAATGATACAAGTATACAACATAAGAAATCTACAAGAAAAAGTCTCCAACAATGAAGAACCAGAAGGTACAACTGCAACAAGGATCATCCCAACACAAAGTCATGAACGTCGGATCTCAATGGTAATAAGAATCACTACCACCTGACCTCATGGAACCAAAGGTCCACACCCACCATACTAAGGAGATAACTTTAGGCCCAGACACACATGAAACAACCAAACAAGAAAGACTAATGCAAAGGTACACATGATGAAAAGTAACAAGAAGATTCTAAGGTTTAAGTATAAAAGATCAAGAGACCAAAACAAGTGTACCAAAAAACTTATGTAGGAACCTAGAACACATATATGATAATCCTTAACGTATCATATTTTTTCATTATTATACAACAAGATATTTTTGGTTGGTCACATTCACCGAGCGACAGTGATCACTGAGCACAGTGTTCACCAAACATAGTGCTCACCAAAATTCTTAGTACACCAAGAAGAGACATAAATGAATAGAGACACAACCGAGCATCAGTCTACAGTGCTATAAATAAGCACTAGTCTATAGAGACATAATCGAGCAAAGACATCACCAAGCACCAGTCTAACTGACAGACAGTTTTAACACCGAGAAAAGCGGATCTGAACTACACGTTAGCTAAAGCACTTTGGTCTTTAAATTATCTTTTTTCTTAGCTGGACAACCATTTCTTGAGGATCAAGAAAAACATAATTGATGGATTTAATTAGTTTAATTGATTGTATTCATGCAAACTAGGAGATCAAGGTCAAGTTGTAAGCCTTTGATCTTAGAGTTATTAAAGAAAAGCGTGAAACCTAATTAGGTAAATGCATTGTATATATAGATGTATAATCAATCAAGAACATGATGATTGTAGCCAAAAAATAACATCTATGGATCAAATAGAGGTTTTCATGTAGAAGAACATATCAAGAAGAATTCAGTTATGAAGACCTAGATTCAAGGCTACCGAGTAGAACAGAGGTATTATAGATCACAATAGGTGATACATATATTTTGTGAACTCAATGGATCTTTAATTAGAAATTCAAGATTGCAAACTATCAGGTCATAAATATTTTTTTCTACTCTCTAATAATTGTAGAAAATAGAAAAAATCCTTCAAGAAGGTGGACTTAACAATATTATTGTAAATCTATTAACTAAGTGCACACATACATTGTGTTGCTGAAATCTCTTAACCAAGTAGACTCAACATGTCTAACATGTTACTCCTAAAAGGGTAATATCATCAGAAGTAATCAAAAATTGTAGCCCTAACCAACACCTTCCATTCTGTAGATAGTGAATCTTTGTGGGGTTCATTCCCACCGCAGTGTTTACCTTCTAACATGAGTTTTCTGCATTATCAATTCTTATGTCATGTGTAAATGAGTTTCATGAATTTTTCTATGTTTATTTACACGCCCTTAAATTTATGCTATGATATTACATGCATTAAGTAAGAAAGAAACAATATTCATTTATACAAGTTATGAGTACTAAGGTTGATTGGTAAAATTTTTTAAGGTTACTGATTCACCCCTCCCCTCTCAGTGCACACCCTTCCATTATTCCAACAATATCGAGAAGCGTCATCATGTAAGTCCACTCTTGAGTTATCCTAGTAGGCCCTCTGGAAGTTGGCCCCCAAGTGAACCTATGTGGTTTAGTAATCCTTTCATACAAACAAGGATTCTAACCATGCAAGACATCCATCAAACATCTACTCTCACTCCCATACTAGTCTGTACTAGCACTCAAGGCATGGGAAAGAACACAAAATTATCTTATTAATTTTTTTCTCTTAAAATAATTATTAGGTTGTCACTTATTAGGCCACTTACAATGAGTTAATCTAGTTTCCTCTTAGGGCCCTGGTCCCCATTGCAAGCCACTTCCCCTCTATGCTTGAGATACCCTACCCTAATGCTCCTAGAAAAAAGAAACAAGGAGAAGAAAAAACAAAATCCATAAAAGACTTCTTGTAAAATATTGTATAGTTGGAAAATGGAAGCACTTCCATTGTAGAATTGTTTAGCCTTCCGAGTAAGTGGTTTTGGGGTCATGTCAAGCACCTTGAATTGGTTCTTGATTTAGACCTGGCTTTCCTCCTATTCTGTCCCAATTCTCCACCTCTCTCTAGCCAATTTCTGGCATTCTGGACTGTAGATTTGAGATCTTTGACCTCAGGGTCAAAGTCCACCTTTTAGGTCTATGTTGAACTTGACCTTGACCTAGGTCAAGGTCAACCTTAGCCCTAACCTAGGTCAAGGTCGACCTCAACCTTGACTCAGGGTCTAGATTTCAAGGTCCCACAATTTTCAGATGTCGGTCTTTGAAAAAGTTAATTCCCACTTCCGGGTCAGCTGTTTTGAGTTCTAAAGTGATGATTCCTAAATTATATTTAACATAGGTCCTCTCCTAGGGGTAAAGGCTTTAATGGGAATTTAATTCTCCTATGTCAGCCTCCTTAGAAGATTGTGCCCTAATTTCATATAAAAG
>MU225822.1:1656319-1666366 GCA_018584345.1 Thuja plicata | reverse complement strand
CCTTGAGGCTCGGGGATCATAGATCCACAGGAGAGTATATGGTGACATCATGGATTTGATGGACTTGGTATTCGGTAAGCCAATGTTCTTGATATCATGGATTTGATATGATGACATCATGGACTTGGTGTCAGTAAGTTATTGATGAATATCATGATTGGGTCTGTTAGACTCAAGGTTGAGTATGTGGTAGACACATAGTAACGAGAATCGCCACTGAATCGTCGGAATCACTGGTTCAGCGATTCGGTTCATCATGGCCGATTTTATTGGAGCCGATGAATCAGATCGGCAGTTTTTTGGCATGAATCGCCTAAATTGCCCCTAGACCCAGCAAGGGGCACTGCCCCTTAACCCCGTCTTGGGGGCTTTGCCCCCAAACCCCCATTTAATAATCTGGGGTGGAAACTACGCTGATAAAAGTGGGAAAAAAATAACCTTCGAGTCTTATTACTCTCCATATAGAAGATGATGATGATGATGAAGAAGAATATCAATAAATTATTAATCCATTAGTTGAACTTCAAACAATGATACTTGAACTGATGTTATGATTGAATTTTAATGTTTTGATTCTTGAATCTTTGATGTTGAAATTGCACTTGAAGTATATGATGGTATGATCATGATTCATGATGCTATGATTACAAGTGTTTTTGTTGTTTAAATGTTTTTATGATACTATGTGACATTCTTATCTTAACTCATGCTTCTAGGCTGCATAAATATGTAATGTATGTGATGGATTTATCATTTATGTTCCTTGTTTATGTATGTTAGCTTCTATTTGATGATGTTATAGTGTGTTTAAGTTGTATTCAATAAAGGGTGCATGAAATAAGTTTTAAATTGTTAAAATCTCTAAATTGCAAGGGTTTTTTAAATTTGTCGATTCATGGCCGATTCAATTCCGATTCATGGCCGATTCGCGATTCGATTCGGCCTTGCCGATTCCGATTCTCGTTACTTTGGTATGATCATCACCCCTATATCTATTTGAACCATCATTGCTAGAAATATTTGAGCTCGATCCCAAGACTTCTTTTTTGTCTTTCCCTTCATGCACAAACTCATCAACAATAGTTGCATGCATGTCCAAAGGGTATTTTTGAAACTCTATCACATGGTCTTTATGTATCAAGGCACTTTCTCTATTCGAATAATTTGTTATGAACTTCTTTTCATTTATTTGTTTCTCATTGTTTGTTGCATTAAAAGAATCTTTTTCATTTACTTCTTTCTTTTTAAAGATGGATCTTAACCACCTAGGATACTCACGCAATTACTTTAAATTTTCCCAAAACTCTCTATAATTTTGACAACTCTCACTTTTTCTTTGATAACTTTGTTTCAATTCTGTCAACCCCATCTGTTGAGCCATCATCTGAGTCAAAATGTCCAACTGTTGATTCTGTTGCTGAGTTCTTTGTTCTCCAGGCTCCTTGTTTATGTGTCTAAACTAGTGCATCCAAAAAGTTCAGAAATCTCTCTTCCCCTGTATTCATGTCTCCCATGTTCTCAATATTTTGTTCTTTAGGAGCTCTTTGTTCCTCTAGATTCAAGTTTGCAATTGCTCTATTTCTGTGGGTATTGTAGTGATGCATAAAGGGTTGCCGATCAAACCCAAACATATCAGTGTCCGTTCATTTTTGTACCCTCCAAGATGGCAAGATACACTCCTCTGATACCACTGTAAAGGGCTGCCTTGGTCTGATAATTTTTTTGTCTTCCGTCTTACTATAATTTTGCCAAACAATTTGATTGCAATCTGAATACTGACTTTTCTGATTCGTTTATCATATGCTGATGTAATATGTTTTTTGTTGTTTGCTAAGTAATTTTGTTCATTCAATGAAGAAACAATATGCAACAAATACTCACACAATAATATAGAATGTCACTTATGCATGATTATAGAAGTAGAGTCTGATAACAGAATACCATATTCAGATTTAAGAATGTATACAGTCCAACATTATACTTCAGTTTTAAGCCTATAAGCAGACTTGTTTTTCTTCCAACTTGCATCTACATATGCTTGGGGTTTGACAACGAACATTGCTTGGAATGGAATATAAGATTCTCTCCTCAAATCTGTACCAACAAAATTACCAGGAAACACCAGCATATATACACTCCCAGGTAAGAGAGTTTAGGGCCTGCAATGATCAGACTTAAACCCTTATAGAAGACAGCTTCCTGTAGCAGATAATACTAGCTATTGACGACCTTAAATCACAACCAATAGTCCTCCAAGTCCCCCACACAACTCTAAGAAAACGCACAATGAACTTGGAAAGTAATATAACTAGTATAGATGGTACACAGCCTGCAATGATTGGTGACGATACTCCAATTATGCATTTACAGCCCAAGACTTGATTGTGAACAGCAAATTCTAGCTTGCCTAGACCTATATGACACTTTCAGCAGATATGGTACTTCACACGAGAGCTTCCCCAACAAGTACGAACATGTACGAAAACCTTAGAATTACTAATGACTCAAAACTCTAACAGCAGATCAGATTTATCACTTGGCACTTCACTTCCAACCTCCAAACTACAAATTGAACCCTTCCTGGTAAGAACAAACTTGGGCAATAGAGGAAATAGATATCAATATGATTTTACCTTGAAACTCTGTCACAAATTCTCCTGACTGTGTCTTGCAACAGCGAAAAGAATGCGAGCATAGAGGGATTTCGTCGTCCAAGCCCTAGAGAGAAAATCTCCACAATTTCACCAATTTTCATATATTATCCAAGCATGTTGAAAAGAGAGCACTTTATTCCTTTTTATACACTTTCTCATGGGCACACTCTCTTGTTTCGTCAATGTGGGATAAAAAAAACATAACATTGCTTTTCTCCTATTTTCTCGCGGCCCCTATTTTCCTGCGACTCCTATTTTTCTGCGATTCCTATTTTTCTGTGTGCTTTTTCTTTGATATTTCCCCTTTTACCTTTTATATCTCCAATGTGCTATAAAATGAAAGGGGACCATTTAATTTATATTTCCCACAAACTGTAGACTATGCATCAATAAAGTTAAATAATTAAATTTAACTTTATAAAATAACTTTATTAATGCATGATAAATTATATTGATGATAAATAATTGATTTTGTTGATATAAAATAATTTATCATCAACCCCTGTGCCACTGGATGTCCAAAAATGCCTATATTGACTTACTATAAATAGTAAGTATGCCCAAAACTGCCTCAAATCACATCAGAATGAATTGCAGCCAAAACTGCCTTGGCCAAAAGGCCTCTAAGTCCCTTTTATGTCCTGGTTTGCCTACGGGACCATGGGGAAATAGGCTAATGACAAACTCATACAACTTGTGCTAGAAAGGGAACATTACATTAAATTACTCTCTTAAATGGTTTTAATGTATTTTTTCGTTTTATGTTCTCAAATAATTTCATGTAATCAATTATCTGATACTTTTTATCTAGACAAAAATATACTAATCCAAAGTTGTTTTTAGGAATGTGCAACTAGGACACCTCTTGGTAGCTATATATGGACAACCAATTTGAAACCCTTAAAATCATTATTAAATACCTAGTAGACTTGAACTTGAAAATTGACCATATTAGTCATAGGAAGTGATTTTTGTAGCATCCTAGCCATCAATAAAAATTCAACGATTTCGCAAAGCAGATTAATTCTCTTGCATTAGATGCAAATTCTTCCCATTGAATCAAATCTGTGATTGGAATAGGTGCTCCTCATCATTTCGTTATAGGACTACACAGTAATTGCAGTGAAATGCTGATTTGCATTTCTAATATGTTTTCCTTCTCTCTGTATAGATGGCACTGTGATTATGGAGGCTTGTTGGGTGCTCAGTTTTCAAGATTATGTTAGGAAAAGTCTTTGTTTTCTTCTATTAATATGTATTGTGACACTTGCTATTTTCACACCACTTGTTTATGTCTTTTTGTAACTTGTTTCTTGTACAATTCTTCTTTGGAATCTACTTTTGATCTTGCTTTTGAATCAGTGTAGCTTTGTGTTATGTTGTAAACGCACAGACCCCATTGCAAATGGGGACCCCCTCTTGTTCTGTTGCTATGTCATAAGCCATACCTGATCCATGTACAATATAAATATATTTTTAATGTATATATAATTTACTCAAAAATACATTTCTCAAAATGTAAAATATTTAATTCCTTATTTATTTCCTCATATGAGTATATATATTAGTCAACGTTATAAATAAATATATTAGTCAATGTTAATAGTAAATTTAGAAGTAGACACTATGGATGAATATATTAATTAATGTTATTAATAATAATGAATGATTAAAAACATTGGTCCATATTAATGATATAATATGGCTAATATCAATAGTATATGGACTGGTTAAATGAGCACTGAAAGACAATCGAATTAATAAAGGGATTGCCATACATACGCCCGTTATATGAAAGGTTTGATTAAAGGAACCATATTGTTAGGAATTGCGAACAAGAAGTAATCAACATCAACTTAGTGAAAGGGTTGTGTTGAAGAAGTCCAGCCAAGTAGATTCAGAGACACCTCCTCCATCACAGAGGCTATAAGAAAGGGATCATTTCCGCCCCTTTGTGCAGGGAGCAACACAAAAAATACTATTTTTAGTGATCACAGGATACAACTAGCAAATAAAAAATTGTTATTTCCTGATTATTGTACTCATCTAGATCGACTGGCAATCAACAGGAGAATAACAAACTCCAGGTGGATAATACTAATCTGTATGTTGCTTCTTCATTACGAGTTTGTTTGCAAATACATATATATGGTAGAATACTAAAAGGATAAAAACATAAAGTTATATTTATAATAAAGTCAAGGTTTTGATCTGCATTTAGATAACAGTGAATTTATATAAATACGATCAGACTACATTTATGTTGGTAGAAAATCAATAGTATAATTCTTAGTCTAGACCATGAATCTGATTCTCCACTTTCTTCTAATAGTCATGTGGGATGGGGAGTTTGTGAAGGGAGTGGTAGAGTAATCTGGTCACATGTTGGGAGGGTCTCAATGTGGGTAATAACCTTGAGGGAGCCCGCTTGTAGATTGTTTCTGCACCTTAGTCACAGTAATTCTACCATCCTTCCTCAAGGTTAGCAAGATAGGGAAGTCAGATTCATGGAATCTGAAATATACAAGTGAATAAATAACAATATAATATATTGGAATTAGTAATGTTTATGATGAAATTATAATAAGGTTAGATAGTAAATTTATCTAAATCCGGATTATGTGATGTGCATATACATATACGTAGTAGTGATAGTTTGTAGGGTCATATACAAGTTCATTGTTAACCAATGAATTTCCAAATCCAAACCCCTAATTTGTGCTAAATTCACGCTTTCTAGGTCAAGATAGAGAAGTTGTAGAGCAATTGTTTAGTTTAGTTTTTGTAGGTTGGCAATAGTTTCACAATCTCTGGCCTAAGGATGAGAAGGATTTCATTTTTTCGAGTTTAGGATTGAGCGTCAAGATTGGGAATTAAGGGCAAAATTATGAAATATTTCATAAAGAGTAAAATGTTGTCGAAGTGTTCTCAAGGCAAGGTGTCAAATGTGAAAAATGGAAAATGCCAAGGAAAGCAAAAAATATTCAAGACTAGACGAGGAAAATTCCTTCAAGGTTGGAGCATCTAACCTCAATGGCAGAGGGAAATAAGGGAATTTTTTATTAAAACAAATAGTAAGATGATAAAATTGTTGAGCATGAGCTCACAATGCAGCGGTGGTTGCGAGCCCCAGTAACTGGGAGGTTCAATGTTCGAACCACGGGAAGTGCAATCACGCGGGACAACCTATGCTGGGCACAGGAGTCAGAAGGATTTGGTGGTCAGCATAATTCAGGGTTCGAATTTCACAGGTAGCACTCGGCGTATGCTCTGCATAGCAGTCATGGGAGTCGGAAAGGATTGTTGACGAGGGAGTGCACTATACTTGCGATGGAGGAGGTTGACGATAGTGGTGTTCATGATCCAGTTGTCAGACCGTCGCTAGTCTTGGTGTGCTCGTGGACCCCGATGACCCGGGCCGGTATCCCTGCTAGGCTCTCTAGATCGCGGGTCTGATGTGTTGGTTTCATGGGGACGAGGTCCCCCAGATTTGTGGCCTCATTGGTTATCGCTTCAATCAAAAGAGGATATTACCAATAAAAAAAGATAATAAAATTGTTATTTGAAATAAGGGAAATCCCGACTTTCCTGAAATAGACACTTACTATAAATATATTTTTAAATCTTGACTTTCCTGAAATATACACTTACTATAAATATATTTTTAAATCCCGACTTTCCTGAAATAGACACTTACTATAAATAGTAAGTGTGCCAAACTGATCGGAACGAGGAGCAATCCAAAACACTCTTGTCTTCTGAAATGGTAATTTGCCTCCGGTTCAGCCAACTGAGTCCCTCTAACCATCTGACTTAGCCTACGAGGGCCACTGATAGGCTAATCCAAACTACAAACCAAGGTGAGCTAAAAAGGGGACATTACAGTCCGCCCTCCCTGAAATTGCTTGTCCCCAAGCAATCTCGGAAAAAAATTGTTGGCTAAATATTTTGCAAGTCACTAAGACTACAACTTGGCAAAATGTTTCTTTTAGGCAGCAGTATGTGAGATTGCTCTTTGCTCTCAGGAATAGGGGAGGCTCTTTTCTTATCGCAGGTGGCTTCAAGTAAAACCGAACTGTATCACACAGTTCTCCTTGCTACAGTAATACTGGTGGCTCAAGGAATGACTTAAGAACAATCCTTTAAAACAACAGTTTATTTTATCTAAAGATGAAATAATTATAAGAACTCAAAGTCTCTTATCTTTACTTCAAATAATTACTCTTACTTTGGATGCACAAAAAAACTCAAAGTCTTTCCTTGAACACCCTTTACTCTGATTTAAGATTCTACCACTGAAGCCCAAAGTCTTCAGCTTTGAATCATTGCAGCCACTACTCTCTATAGTAACCCTGGTCTTCTAAAGCACAAAGTCTTCAGAAAACTTGGATTAAAGGTGTTCCAATGATATAAGTAAGATAACTATTTAATCTGAACCAGGATCAATGAATGCAACATAAGAATACATCCATTAATGACCATGACAACAACTCAAAGTCTGTCAATCTCTATTCCTTTATTCAAATGCTCAACTCTTTTACAATGAAACACAAAGTCTTCAAAACTCAAGAGTTTTGCCTATAGTTTCCTTACACACAACAAAAGATGAAAATCTACAATGAGCTCCCTCCTTTATATAGAAAAAGAGGAGAGAGAAAAGTGGAGAAGAAAGGGGAAACCCTTAACCACTTTGACTTATTCTATCCTTATCCCTAACTAACTAACTTTGACTTATTCAATGCTGTAGGACCTAATGTACTTGCAACATGATTACATGGAATAGCTTTGCACATGATACTATCACATGCAATTACATCTTGTTCTTACATTGCATGTAATTTGTCAATTACAAATTACAAAATGCATAATGAAAAATTCTAAGTGTGACAAGACACGACATCTATTTGTATCATCCTTTGTCGGTCTTCATGCTGCTACAGGATGCCCGATGATTGATGTGTTCTGGTTTGATGAAAGCATCTCGAACCGGAGTATGAGCTTGCATATCGCTCTGCATCATAATGGTGATCACTGGGAAGCATCTTTTTGTCTTTATGTTTTAGTCTTGAAAGCATTCTATGCGCTTCATTATTTAACACTTTCCACCTCCTTGTCTGGCTCCATCGTGTGGTTGCTCTTGCTTTGTATCCTTGTGTCATGGGAAGAGCATGAGAAGATCTTTCTTCAACATGCAACAAGAACTTGCATCATTTGAGGGGAAGAACAAACTTTATACATCTTACAAGTGAGTGGAAGAAAAATGAAAGATGAGGTTTTTTTGTAGCACTGCATATGAATGAACAACAAGCTTTGAGTTTATGAAGTGCATATATACATAAGTGTTTAATAAAGTGCGGTTTTTGGAATCATTTGCAGCTCATGAACGGACACGCCATGTGCATGGTGGGCTTTTTAGAGACATGTATATGAAGATGAAAGTGAAAAGTGGGCTTTTTGGCTACTTAGCATATTGGAAGTCTCACACTTGTCTTTTTAACATGAGAATATGAAAAAGGTGGGTTTTTATTATATTTTGGATATGGAGCAGCACTTAGCCTCTTTTCATTTATTTTCGGAAAGTCACCATCAAGAACGGGGTTTTTAATCCCGACTGCACATGAGAATAAATGACATTCTCATATGCAACTTAGAGGAAAAAGAGAGAAGAAATGGAAAAGAGAGACAAGCATATACAAAAACTAAAAAGAAATGCAAATGCAAATGTGCAGCAAAGGAGAAGAAAGAAAAATCCATAACTCCTTGGAATGCAAAGGGAAAAACAACAATCTTCTCAAACTCTAAAATTCTGGAAACAAATGAGGAATTTCGAATTTGGTTTTGGAAGAGCAAGTTTGGAGATATATAGGTAATAAAATTGATTAACTCCTCATGCAAATTAAATGTATTTACATGAGTCATGGAAAGAAGAATGAAAAATGTCTTCCATACATTCCCAAATTACATGAAATCAGCAACTATAGTGGAAAGATTCAACCAAAAAAAACATGCCCTAATAGATTACAAACTCTTTTGCAAAGAAAAACAAAAACCACATTTATAAATGCATTGGATGAATGTATTTCGAAATTAAAAGAATGGAGTAAGGAAAACGTTTTAAAACAAGAACTCTTACCAAAAACCCAAGCAATGAGCGAAAAACGCAGGGATTTATGGAAGCAAAACCCTTTTTTGCTCTTTGTCTTCAATGCCCTAGGCAGACTTTTCCATTCAAAACACAGCTTTCTTGTGGTTGAAACTCATGTTTTTGATGCAAGTTCTATTAATAATCCCATCTCAACACTTTGAAGGGAAGAAAACGTTTTCTTTCATGGAGAGAAAACAAGTTTTGATATTTCCTAAGTGTATGCAAATGCATTCCTTCTGAAAATCGACGCCATGTATTGAAGGAAGGAAAATGTGTTTCTTAAAACCTTTTGCACATGTTTCTCCTTCAAAAAATGATATGCATTTTGTTATAAAATCAATGCCTTGAGCTCTCAAAACATACCACGGGTTTAAAGAAGCATGACGGGCTTTTAAAAGCAAATAACATATGCATTGAAACATGCATTTCCTCCAAAAAACAACTCCTTTAGATAAATCATGGTCTCTTAAGGAAAAATAACGGGTTTTTAAAAGCATAAAGCATATGTATCAAAAGATGCAATTTGTTTAAAATATGCCATCATTCACTTTAATAAAATGATGATTTTGGAAGAAGTAATGCAATGACAAGTTTCAAGAAACCAATCGCATATGCTATAAGGATTTGAAACATATGCGATCCCAAGAAAAATCGTCATCATGTATTGAGTTATAAAGAGTTTTAGATAACCCAAAGTATTTACATATGTAAACACTTTAAAAAAAACCCACCTTACATCTTGTTGCATGAATAATAAGACTTTAAATATAACCTGCATTAATGTATATGCAAATTTAAATAAAAAGCCCACTTAGGTGAAGGAAATAATTTTTATATGCAACCTTATGTTTTTAAATGACATCTGTAATGTCCCCTTTTTTAGCAAGGTCATTGAATGGATGGTGCCAGGTCATTATTGCGATCCTCGTGGTCTTGTGAGGTGTTGAGAGGGTCATTGGTGTGAACTTACTATCTATAGTAAGTCAATGGATAGTTCCGATGAGCTCAGACGAGTTAGAGGAGTGAATGATGCTCTCAGTTTTCATTTCTGGCTTCCGGTTTGGGCTCCAAGAATCTTGGAGAGAGCGTCTATTTTTAGTAAGTCACCCCGTCAGGTTTGTTCATCTTTTATCATCAGAATCACTCCAGTGCAGACAGATTTCGATTCTGATGCTTCTTCAGTTGTTTTCGCAAGACGGGTGAATTATTATTATTATTTAATTAAATTTGCTAAGGTTGCCATTATTG
>MU225822.1:1623361-1650298 GCA_018584345.1 Thuja plicata | reverse complement strand
TTGAATTAAAGATGCTCCAATGATTTAAACAAAGAAACTATTTTGATTTGAACAAGGATCAACAAGTGCAACATAAGAATACATTTATTGATTTTCAAAATGACAACACAAAGTCTGTCAATCTTTCATCCTTTATTCAAACGTTTAACTCTCTTACAATGAAGCACAAAGTCTTTAGAACTCGAGAGTTTTGCCTATAGTTTATTTGCACCAACAAAAGATGATGAATTACAATGAGCTCTCTCCTTTATATAGGTAAAGAGGAGAGAGAAAAGTGGAGAAGAAAGGGGAAACCCTTAACCACTTTGATTTATTCAATCCTTATCCTTAAGTAACCAACTTTGACTTATTCAATGCTGCAGGACCTAGTGTCCTTGCAACATGATTACATGAAAACACTTTACATATTTTTGTGTAATCTGCCAAAGATTCTACACTTTTACAAAATGCATGAAAGCAACTAAGTGTCTGACAAGACCCGACATCTATTTACATCATCCTTTTCGGTCTTTATGTTGCTACAGGATGCCTGATGAGTGATATGTTCTAGTTGGATGAAAGCATCTTGAACCGGAACGTGAAATTGCATCGTTGACTGCACTGCATCATAGTGGTGATTGCTGAGAGGTATCTTGTGTCTTTCTGTTTCAGTTTTGCAAGCATTCTATGTCCGGAATCATTTCATACTTTCCTTTCCACCTCTCTGTCTAGCTCCATCGTGTGGTTGCTTCTTGCTTCGCATCCTTGCAACTCGCAATCAGGTTTGTGAAACTTAATCACATATTGGGAAGAACACCATATGCCACATTGTGAAGAACCAAGTTTAAGGAAGATCACTTCTTTCATTTGCAACAGTATGAGAAATACTTTGTTTCATGGGAAAAACATGAGAACAGCTTTCTTCAATTTGCAACAAGAACTTGCATCCTTGAGGGGAAGAACGAACTTGATGCATTTCACAAGTGAATGGAAGAAAGACGAAAATGAGGTTTCTCTAGAGTATTGCATATGAATGAATAACATGTTTTGAGTTTATGGAAGGAATATGGAAAGTGTATATATACATGGGTAAGTTTTCAATATGCAAGGTGGGCTTTCTTTAGAATCACTCGCAGCTCATAAAAAGCCATGAAAAAAGCATGAAGGTGAGCTTTTTGGAACCCTTTACACATCTTGGACAGCAAGTCTAAACATGAAACAATGAGATGAGAAAGGTATTTTTTTATGAGTGGATATGCCATATGCGTAGTGGACTTTTGGAAACAAATGCATTTTGAGCTGAAGTCAAAAAGTGGACTTTTTCAGCTACTTTGCACATTGGTGGTTTACTTTTGTCTTTTAACACGTAAATGTGGAAAAGGTGGGTTTTCATCACATTTTACATACTAAAGGAAAAGCACATGCCTATGCATTTTCTCTTTATGGGAGGAACTCGTGTTGTCTTTTGGGAAAGATCTTGCACGTTCGAGAATCTCCTTTTGTTCTACTCATAAATGAGATGTTTATGTCTCATCACAAGTCTTTCTTCTTTGACATATAAGCATGTATATGGTCTTTTATTACATCTTGCATACGGGCAGCACCTTGCATCTTTTCTCCTTCATTTTGGAAAGTCACCACCAAGAACGGGGTTTTTAATCCCGACTGCATATGAGTATAAATGACATCCTCATATGCAACTTTAGAGAAAGAAGAGAGAAGAAGAAAAGTGTACAACATATACAAACTCAAAACAAAAATGTAAACAAGAAAGAGAAAACTAATCATTTTACCTTCCTTGGATGCAAGGGAAAAACCAAACTTCTCCTTCAAAGCAAATGCTGGAAATAAAATGAATTTCGAATTTGCAGATTAAGGGAAGTTTATAGAGTTATATAGACTCCAGAATTGACAAATTCTTGTCAAAACCAAAGCTAATATGATTGGTCTTGGCTTGGGGAAGGACAAATGTTCATCATGCATCAAAATTTGCATGCAAACAACAAGAAAAGAGGAAGAACTCTTCAAAACTCATGGCCTATAATCATGGCATGCCTTCCACTTCTTGGAAAGAAACAAGACTTCATCAAGAATGAATTTCGAAATTGCAGATGAAGAGGAAAATCTGTTCTTGAAGATCAAGATGAAACTTGTTCAACTGCAGATTTAATGGCATGAATGCAAGGATAAGAAGTCTTTGTTTTAAACTAACACCACTGCTGGCTTTCTCAGTTAAAAATGCAGCATATAGTGGATGCAAACTGTTTTCATAAACTCCCCACATCCTTCCCGGAAGGTTATGTAGCATGCCATGGAAGAGTTTTAATTAAAATGTTTGATGCACTCTTCTAAATTAATACCGCCATACATGCTTGAGTTGCATATGTCTAATAGCACTTTAACAAAGACATGAACTTTTAATACAAACGTTTGCAATAAAACGTAACACTATGTTATATAAAAGCCGCGGGTTTTAGTGAAGACTTAAGCATAGTTTAAAACATGCGAAGACTATATGAATTGACGCCTCCCAGTCTTTAATAGCATATGACTTTTAATAGCATATGTATTTTAACAGTTTTGTCACGACTTCCATATAAGTGGCGGTATGCATATTTAAAAATAATATGCTATTAAATTATAAAACCACGCCCAGACTTACCAAATCACACCGCCTATGGAGTCCTGGTCTTTTGCGATGAGTTCCAAAGAGAAACGCATATGCATTGGCTTTAAAAATCAACGCCATAAGTGAAAACACGGGTTTATTAAAACGCATTAAGGCAACGCCCGATAACCTTTAGAAATCGTGAGTAGACATGCATTATTTTGACGCCTAAGTTTGAACGATACTTTAAATAAAAGATATAATATACTTCTATTTAAATATCGAATCTCCTATGGAAAAAGATAAGCTTTCATTTATTTAAAATAAATAAAACAATAGCATATGTCTTTAGGACGTTTTTATTAAAACAATGTTTTAATATTATAATAAAATTAATTATAATAACATTTGTTTTACATGTATTATAATTAGTTATTATTTTAATATAAACATTAATATTTGCTATTATTATTATTTTAAAATAATAATAAAACATTGTTTTCTTTTAAAAGACGTTGTTAAATGGTAATTCGTAATGAATTATAAGATTTATAAATCAGAGGACGTCATTTTTTCATAAATCTCATCTTTCTCTTTGTCATTTATAAATAAAGAAAGAATTTAATAATTTTTTACGCGACTTCAAAATTTTGAGGTCTGATATGCCGTTTTAATGTAAAAACCCACTACCATTAAAATTTTCAAGTAAAACTTCACAGAATGACGTGAAACTTTAGGATGAAGTTTTAAGTTCATCTCGCACATAAAATAAACTTTCACTATACGCGATTGACAAGAAAAAGCCCACTTTACTAGTGATTTTCTCGAGGAAGTGCAGACTGCCTAAAAACCTAACTGACAAGACCTACCCGAAAGAAACCCAAAAGAGCTCAGAACTGAGTGGGAAGACGACAACAAGAACGACAACAAAACAAAACGCAGAAAAGAGAAAAACAAAGAAAGAAAAGGACTTGATGTTTAGTCAGAAGATAAAAACAACCAGAAATCAAGGGATGACTGATTCCATTATAAAATACTCCTGCCAGAACATCAACACGTTTAGAGAAAAACGCCTATCCACCATGCCTAGGAAATGCGTAGGGTTGCCCAATTTTGGGGAATGCAAAATTAGGGACAACAAAAACTATAGGTAAAACTCCTCAGAATGTTGTGAAATTTTAAAGTGGGATTTTAAATCCACTTTACATATAAACAAGATTCCTACTTCGTGCAGTTAGCAAGGAAAAGTCCACTTTTAAAGACTTTTAATCAAGACGTGCAATCTGTCAGAAAAACCCCACTTGGAAGACGCTTTAAACCTCTATAACCTGAGCTAGACAAACCCAATTGACGCCTAAGATAGCTCGAAACGAGTGGAATTTCAAAGGCCACAATCCTAATTCAAAAACAAAACCAAAAACGAAACACAAAACAAAGAAAAGCCAAGAAATACAAAACACCCGTAAGAAGTAAAATCAGAAGTAAATCAAGGGATGACTAATTTCCTCAAACAAACTTCTTTCAAAGCATTGAAAACCTTAGAGAGAACTTCTACCAATATGGAAAAATTGCGTAGGGTTGTTCAATTTTGTGAATGCACAATTGAGGACAACACAAATAACACACCAGTCCACCTGGATCCCAAGGGTAGAACTGTGTAATGTCCCTGCTGATACCAAAAAGCTCTTGTGACACCAACACCAATACACCTGACAAAACCTGCCAAACAAAATCGAATCCGACTGTAGATATTGTCGAAGTGAACATCACATAGTGAAGCAACTCATAGGGCTGACAAAGAAAAGTGAGCTGTCATACACACTGTCCAACACATGCGCAACTAAACTGTGCATCTGAAAGGGGTCATGCTCAGGAGGATCAAAGGAAAACCTGCAGGCATTCCTCACTGTGTAAACTCCTAAAAACTTCTTTGTGAGCTCTATTTGAAATCCCGATGCACTGGAAGGATCCCAAACTTTGAACAAATATAATAATAATTAAATCCATTTAAACAGAATTATGAATCTTGTTTGAATCCACCATAATTTGACTAGAAAGAAATCTTTCATCTTTGATGCCAAATACCTCTAGGGTTTTGGTCCTAGGGCTTGAAGTTGCAGTTCAAACTTGCAAAATGAGCGATATAAAAGGTCTAAGATATGAAAATGAGCTCCTTCATTCATCTTTTATAACTTCCTCGGGAATGTTTGAGAAGTTATAATTTTAAATTCGTCTTTATTAAAATAATTTTTTTGGCCAACTTAAAGTGATTATTTTATTGTTACTTTTTAACTTGAGTCACATAATAAAAAATAATTAAATAAAGTCGTTTGTAACCTCAAAAGAACTTAATTTAATCAATTAAAATATTCCCTATTGGAGGAAATTATTATTTACTCTTGTACTTATGTTTACCCAGGCATTAATAATTAGGTGCATTTAGTTTTCCGGTAGTTGTTTGGTTATTTCTCCCTATCGGTTGTCTCCTTGCCTTTATATACAAGGTTCTTTTCATTATTTTGTATCTCATCTCAATGCATCTTTCATCTTTGTTGAAATATTTCTCTTTGAAAAGGTTTCTGTAGGTTGTGATCCTGGCTCGAGAGCATCGCTCTAACATGGTATTAGAGACTCCAATCTGCAACTTCTTCCAAGTTTGAGAGTTTTCATTGAAGTTTGTGAGATCCTAGGTGTCTTGCCTTTAGAAGATTTTGATATCTCTATTTTTTTTGCATCATTACATTTGACGTACAAAATACAGGATGATTTTATTATCTTTCGCAGCCTGCCTCTCATTCATAGCCCATCAAATCTGATTTGCAAAGAGAATTATTACAATTGTTCACATTTTTCTTGGGGCGCATTTCCATTTTGGGGATATTTTTTGATTGGTTGATTTTTTGCAGTGACTAGTTTCATTGTTATTGATAGGCATTGTTTCTATTTGGCTATTAATATTGGTCGGGTGGGCTCTTATAGTTAGCAGGCCACGTTGAATTTTGTTTGGCCATGTTTCTAGCAGACTATTCACTTGGATTGGTGCATTTATTTATCAGCTGCTGGATTTTTCAGTTTGCAGGGGCTCCTTGCATTCTCTATCGACCAGTATGTTTTGGGGAAGGCCCAGTGATTCTTTTCAGCCTTACACTTTTATTTCCAACAGAATTATTTCTTATTTTAGGCCCACAATGACCGAGGCTTAATTGTCCATTTGCACGCATTTTTTGTTGGAAGTGATGGGCACTTATTGCCTTTGGAGGGCTGAGTGCATTGTTGGGAAGTTGATTCTCACTTGCCCGCATCCCGTGCCTTCTTGATCTCACGACCCATGTGATTGAGAAAATTACAATTTCAACTTGAATTTCAAGCCTATGTCTTGGTCAACAAATAGTTTTACAATGAGGTTCCTATTCTTGACACACCTTGGGAGTGTAGTATTTGGAAAGGTTATAGGGATAAGGTCCTTAGAGTTATTTTTGAGAATGTTGATTATGACATCTTGGAGTCACTTATTCATTTTGAGTGTCCACATGCTCTTTGGACTCACATTCGAGAGTTTTATGGAGATCATGACACACTGCCACCTCTTGATGCTCCTCTTTCCAATTCCGATGTGTCTATTCATTCTTCAAAGCAAATAATCCATGTTTGTGATCCTTTGGAGGTTGCAGTTGCTTCAGAGCTTCCTGATTCTTTGTCAGAGATTGTTGATCCATCTTCACTTGAGAATTCCATCATTCTTGATCAACAGGTTTATCATTGTCTTCCTAATTGGGATTCCTATTCGCCGAATATTTGTTCCTTATTTTTGGAATATCACCTTTCAGATTTGGGAGACACATTTGAGGGGATTTCTCTCCTATTTGATGATAATTGTGACACAACATTTGTCACTTCATCTTTGTCTTTGGATCTTGTTCTAGATCAATTTCCATTTGTTCCTTACTTGTCACCATTTCTTATGATTGGGTATGTACCTAATTGGTTCGCGACATCATCTTCCAAGGACTTGGTGACACATGATCAAATTTCAGAGACATCATCTTCCTACATTTGGATTCCAGTTCCTAGCAATCTGTATCCAGAATGGGAAGCATTCCTGCATTTGTACTTGGTTCATCTTCTTCCCAAGGGCAGAAATGTTGTTTGTAGACAGTGGACTACATTTTGTCTTCAAGCATTTGCCATTTTCAACATGACATTATTCTTTATGGGGGGCTATGTAGTCTCCTTTCATCCTTCCTATGGGGGATCATTGATTGTATATACATGATGTATGTTTTCCTTGAAGGGTGTGATTGAGTGCGCTATCCATGCATCTTTTGGAGAGGATTTTTTTCCCATGTCATTTTCTGCTTTTCTTTGCTTTGTGAGAGATTTCTATTTGTGTTGCATTTGCATCGTACATTGGTAGCTAACATGGTTTTGTAGCCAAGAACCATCTTGTAGCTAGCTCATATTGCATAATAAGCTTCTCCCTAAGTTGCACTTAAGGGGAGGTGTTGAAAAAAACTATTATTTACTCTTGTGCTTAAGTTTACTTAGGCATTAATAATTAGGTGCATTTAGTTTTCCGGTAGTTGTTCGGTTATTTCTCCCTATTGTCTCTTTCCTTGCCTTTATAAGCAAGGTTCTATACATTATTTTGTATCTCATCTCAATACATTTTTCATCTTTGGTGAAATATTTCTCTTTGAGAAGGTTTATGCAAGTTGTGATCCTGGCTTGGGAGCATGACTGTAACATTCCCTTTTAATACTGTAGGTTAGGCTATGGGAATAAAAAGGCTAATGGAAATTCTCCAATTCCTAAGTCGAAGAAGGGAGCATTACATTCTACTTAACTAGAGGCATCAATTGACTTTTGAAAGATCAATTGTCCTCTTGAATTCATTGAAAAGTTAACAAGTGTCCTATTCTTGACATTTGTTCATTTGTCAGATAAAATGTAGTGACCCAAACCGGGTCTTTCCCAAGTTTTCACAAATATTTCTCATACAGATTTAAACATTCCAATGCATGCAGAAAACCATTGATCCGATAGCAATAAACCAGCAAATATATTCTATTAACTTCTTAGAGAAATGGTACCGTATTATACAACAACAATACAATAACCATGGATTACAAACTTCCCAATCTGAAATACAGAAATAATAGTAAGATCAAATAATAAAGAACCTGTAAATGCAATGGTGAACTCTGCTGCTAATCCACTTTGCTGATGAACTGGGGCTACGTCCAATCCACCTCTAAGCCAAAAGGGTTTCCGTCCTCGAGGCTGAATTCGAAAGCTGAAAGCTTCCTGGTATCTCCAAGAGACAAATACAATATCAAAACTAAGCATCCTCAATGAGACTCCAAGCCTTCTTTTAAAGCTGCAGCTGTGACTCTTTAGTTTCCCCACTTTGCCTCTTCAGATTCCACTTAAAGTCACTTTTTAAATAAGTATAACCGTGGGGTTATAAACTGACATAATAAAATAAAGCAAGGAATCTTTAGGCATTAAATCGGAGGACCAAACGAACTCGGATGAAGTCGTGTGATAACTTGCCAGAAAGCTCTCGGCGAGACGCTCCGAGTCCACTACTGAAATGCCAAGAACACTGAGTTCTTCCTACTTACTATAAATAGTAAGCACCCTACAAACCCTGTGGAAACTGCTCCGATTAGCCTGAAACTGAAAACTCCTAGGCCAAACATCCCTCTCATCACCTGCCAAACCTCGGTTAGCCCCTCGGACCATGATGAAGGGCTAACTATATGGCATGAAATAATGTGCCTCGAAAAGGGGACATTACAAACCATCCCTTCCCAAAGATTGCTTGCCCTCAAGCAATCGGTATCTGCATGCTGTGATCATAATACTTGGATCCCAAACCAACCTCAGGGAAGATGCTCCACCAATCTGTCGTGTGAAACTGAAACATATGTTATGCCCTGACCTGTGAAGCCATTCACACAACAACAAAACAACAACCAGTCTAATGTCAGGACCCCAACTCACTGCAGGATCAGTCATACCAAACTGCCCTGTGTCGCCATCACCTGTGAGAAAGTCCTCAACCCAACTGAGATCACCAGCACCTCTACGGTCAGATGCAGGGGAAAACCAAACCTCACAACAATCGACTCCTTGAATAAATACCAACTGCAAGTACGTCCCTCCTGTATCCCATAAGCAAAAGGGCCATCCATCTCCCCAACTGGCTGAAATATCCTAATGCCTTATGCCCCTACTGAGTGAATCACCAGAAATGTCCAACTGCCATAACACTGCCCCTCTAATCTGTCACCCGAACTGGAAACTGTACTGGAGAGGCAAGATACGCAGACTGTCGGACCAGGCTTCCATTTGCAAGCAAGGAAGTGTACCAAACCAATCACTCACCCCACACCTCTGCAATAATCGGGAAAGAAAGTTCTCCGTAGGTGGGCTGAATGGAAAACAGAATGCATCCCATACAATGTGGCCAACATGCGATGCACTAACCAACTCTATTGGAATTCCTGAATCAGCATAAGGAGTCCATAACTGTCTCTCAATACCATAAGCACTGGATGAATCAGTATGATAATGTAGAGGAGTCACGGCTGTGTGGAAAGAGGAATGAACCAAGGGATGCTCGCCAAAACGAGACATCTCATCATCAACGAGAGGTAGGGCAAGGAAAAGCATATCACCCATCATGCCACAAGACATAACTGCCCATCCTAGATTGCTGGTGTCAAAACTACATTGCTCAGCAACTGAGCTGATCCCGCCACTCCAACCTGGTGACCAAGACCCACCTCTAATAACTGCACCTGGGTCCCACATTCTGCAATCAGCCTCATCCGCGTCATGGGGATAGGAAATACCTTCCTCATCTAACTCAAAGAAAGGATTATCAAATGTCAAATCAACATCCATCTCAAACAAGAAATTGTCGATCACCTAAAAGTTATCTAACTCATAAAGAAACTCTGGATGATCCAAAGATCTTTTGGGACAACTATCCAAGTCATAGGTCTGTTGTATGCTATCAAGTTCCTGTATCACCTCCTGAAAGAGTTCGGACCTTTCCCTGTCGTCCTGTTCCCTGTGCTAGCTAGTGGCAACAAACTGATTTCTTGCTTCTCGAAGAGCAATACGTGTGCGTTCCAGAGTACCCTGAGTGACACTAAGCTCTTTGTTGAGCTTATTAACCTCATCATCCTTTTTCCTTAACTGCTCAACATAATTTTCTGCAACCTGTAATAGGTAGTCGCGATCCGACAGTAAACATAGATATTGTGATTTCCAATCCTCAAATGCTGTTTTGACCTCCTGTAAATCTGCAACATAAGATCCAATCCATATACCACCTTGTCCTGTCTCTTTCTGAGCTTTCCTGTAAAGATCCTCAATGATCTGGTGAGTACTATCATGGTGAACAAGAGCACCAGTAATAGCATCGTTATTGACCTTCAGCTGTCGCTGCAAGGCATGCTTCTCATCGTTATCATCTTGAAATGCATTCTCTGATTGACCATCCAAATCATCATTATGCATATGCGATGCGCTGCTCTAGAAATCACATGATTCCTCATATTTTGTAACCCCTCTTCTTTTGCCCCTCCTTCATGCATTGATTCAATATTTGTTTTGCAATCTCCGGCTTCAACGACAACCTCATAAGGCTTTTCTTCAATAACTGGTTTCGTTTCTTGTTCACTTATGGGTTGATTTGTGATAGCTGGAAACTCTTCATATAAATTTCTACACCTATCTTGTGCAAGTAGATCTCGAGCCAAATCCTGACACTGCTTCTTTTCCATTAAAGTCTTGTGTTGTAGCTTTGGATGAAAGTCCATGAAGCTAGAGAAGGTTAAATCTCTTTGAACATGTGGGGGAAGTGTGTTCTACTCATCATACATGCCAAGTATTTCTGCCCTTTTATCAAGCTGTGAAATCTGAGCTAACCGTTGTTGTATCTTAACAAGATCCTTCCAGACTTTTCCCAAACCATGCATCTTTCCTAGCTAGAAACTACTTGTCTCTGTAGGTGAATGTTCAGACTTACACTGCTCCAAAATCTTCAGATTAACTTGCAGTTGTGGCGTAAATCCCTTTCCTCTGATGGTGAAAAGTAGTTTGTGCTTCAATAATATTAACAGGTATTCCACCCTGTAACCGACTTTGAAATTCTGAATACTGCTGTTACTGTTAGGCTATAAGCGAATATTGCCTTCAAGTAATGATCTGAAGTATATCAATGTACGGATCTCAGCTGAATATTATTAAAACTGACTACAACTTTCTGATTCAAAATGAGATTTTTTTTGACTTTTGAACTTTATTCCTTTCTCCTCCAATATGTGCATAAGACATATAATAGAACTGGACAACTTCATATCATACCTTCACTCTGCTTGTAGATTTCAGTCTGCAACTTACACAGAGTAGGATTTCTACCTTTAGATACGAGACCTGTAAGCTGAAACAGATGTAACCAGTGTAATTTTGACTGGCAATTTGTTTGAGCACAATGCCTAAGAGTCAAACCAGAAGTTTCCATTTAGCTTTCTCTCCATAAGATGTATCAAGTTTTGTACAGCAAATAGTGACTCCACCAAGTAATGTCACAAAGAGTTCACAACAATTGCTGTAACCTTTCTTTATTCCCCAAAAGAATTATCCCTCACGACGAGTGAAAACAACAGTTTCAGTTTAAATAACCAAGAATCTACAGTATCATTCATAACGACAATACTGAGACTGTTCAAGTGTTTGTATTCCAATTTCCATGCCACACAAAAGGAGTTCACCATTAAAAAAAACTCACGCACACGGTAAGTCCCGATAAAGGAAGTCTTAGATATTCAAATGCCCAAGCATAGTCTTCAATTATTTAATGACCTCTCACTTAAGATTTGACACGGCAACTTCACGACATTCTTCAAGACAAACTTTAGGAATGGGTATATTTCAGATATTTAATTGTTCAATCTTTTCCAAACTCCAACTCGAACTCTAGAGTCATGAGTCGCTTCCGAGTCCTCCCTATTGTGTATTCACACCGGAACAAAATAAGATGAAATGGAATTGAGTCTTGTGTTACAAGTCTTTTGACAATCATTCGAAAGTCATGTGTACCCGGCAAATTCCAGTTTTGAAATGTTCATGCTGAGACAAGATCTTTCGTTGTTCATTACTCCTGGGTTAGAACCGACGATACCAGACGTGCACTTCTTTCTTCCCTCAACAACTTCTCGGTTTTATTCACCATACTAGATTTGCGTCGTCCAAACTGATTATTCCCGTTCACTGCTGTGTCGACAATGGAACACGACAAAGTTTCTTACGGTCTGTGCTAGGATGATTGTACCCGTTTGATTCTGAGAATGGACATGTAAATACTCTGACACAGTCTCCACTCGCCAATATTTTGGTATCTTCATTCAACTTTATAGTTGGAGCGGACTATGAATCCAAGTGTTCATTCCTCTATATTCTGCCATCAAACAGAACCAAATACATGGACGGCTCTAGAATGTAGTTGTCTGGATATTTGCCACCTCGTTGGATGCTACGTTCTTGTAACTATTTTGAACATTCCCGTTAAAAGACAAATACTTACAACAATGTTTGTTCCTCCTTTCTCAGCAACAACCATGGACGTTTCTTACAACATCCAATAATGTCATTACAAGGTAATGCCTGAGATATTATTGGTCTGTTCTGGTGCCGAGTATGACAGAGGCATTTTTTTATTGCTGCAGGGGGAAATGAGCGTACTTCTCCATACGTGGCTACAGATTTTAGCGGTGGAGAAATTACCAATATTCACGGCTCATGGCAATGTTTGCAAGTGTTGGTCCAAACAAATACTTCACATTAGAAACGATAGTTGTCGATAGTGGATAACTTAAATTATTTCCCCCACGACACATAATAAACCTGACTTCAGAAATTGCAAAAGCATATGCCATCTACAATCAGTAATATTAATTTTTTTTTCTCTCAGCCACTAGAGTTACGCATATAAAGGAGGCTCGATAAAATATTCATTCACGACCCTTTTCCACGAGTCTTTAAGTGTTACACATTCCAACCATTGCATTTCGAACTGAAACGACAACCAATGGACAACGAGAAATGTGTTCAATCCATTTCTTGGTATGGAGATTTAGAAGTGTCTCGGCTCTTCCAAAATGAGGCCATAGAGCTGTCGTGGAAACTAAAGGAAGCTACAGTAATGCCCGAACTCCAGTTGATGGTTCCTAAATACCCAGGGACGTGTATATTACTTGATGATTCAGGGAAGAAGGATTCACGACAACAACAATTAACTCTGCAATCATACCCAGAAATCCTGCGTTGATTACTGTGGAAACTCCAAATAAACCCACGGCTGTTTCTCCTTCCACAAACAGTTAAACTCCTTGCTGCTCTGCCCTTTGCGGCAATCCTATTCAGACACTTTGTGCACCAGTTGGCTTCATACTGCTCACACGGCAAATTTCAATCACACTCTTCATGGAAAATCTCCATCTCTAGTGAAAACCACAGTTCCTTGGCGCTGCTGAAGAAGAAATAGTTTTACAAAGTGCTGTCACAATGTTTCCAAAAAAATTTCTTGGTTCATGGCATTGTTTTCCCATTCATGACAGTGTATTGCTTTGCTAAAACATTTTCTCAGATATTTTGTCGTTCCTCCAACTATAATCATCTATAACTCTTCATTTTTTTATTTCAAAATCAAATACAGACATTAAATACCTTAGTCTGTAAATTTTGTTTCCCATCAATCCTCATAGTCTGGAATTTTTCTCTGACAATACAACTCTGATAGACCTTTCTAGAAAATTGTTTCTGAATAAACTCCACAGGCTGGCAGGAAAATCAACTCTGATACCACTGTAGTGACCCGAACCGGGTCTTTCCCAAGTTTTCACAAATATTTCTCATACAAATTTAAACATTCCAATGCATGCAGAAAACCATTGATCCGATAGCAATAAACCAGCAAATATATTCTATTAACTTCTCAGAGAAATGGTATCGTATTAAACAACAACAATACAATAACCATGGATTACAAACTTCCCAATCTGAAATACAGAAATAATAGTAAGATCAAATAATAAAGAACCTATAAATGCAATGGTGAACTCTGTTGTGAATCCACTTTGCTAATGAACTGGGGCTACGTCCAATCCACCTCTAAGCCAAAAGGGTTTCCGTCCTCGAGGCTGAATTTGAAAGCTGAAAGCTTCTGGTATCTCCAAGAGACAAATACAATATCAAAACTAAGCATCCTCAATGAGACTCCAAGCCTTCTTTTAAAGTTGCAGCTTTGACTCTTCAGTTTCCCCACTTTGTCTCTTCAGATTTCACTTAAAGTCACTTTTTAAATAAATATAACCGTGGGGTTATAAAGTGACATAATAAAATAAAGAAAGGAATCTTCTGGCATTAAAACGGAGGACCAAATGAACTCGGATGAAGTCGTGTGATAGCTTGCCGAAAAGCTCTCGACGAGATGCTCCGAGTCCACTACTGAAATGCCAGGAACACTGAGTTCTTCCTACTTACTATAAATAGTAAGCACCCTGGAAACCCTGTGGAAACTACTCCGATTGGCCTGAAACTGAAAACACCTAGGCCAAACATCCCTCTGATCACCTGCCAAACCTCGGTTAGCCCCCCGGACCATGATGAAGGGCTAACTATATGGCATGAAATAATGTGCCCCGAAAAGGGGACATTACATAAAATGCTTCAGCCTTTGTTATTCCAAATCTGTTTTGTTCCTCTACTAGCTTATATGTGTTTTGGAATCATACTCCAATAATGGGCCACTCAAGTGATAATTGTTGAGGGTCTTGCACCCCTTACCTGCCATAGTCAATGCAATAACCAGCTACTACTGATAATAACTCAGAACAAAATCAAATAGAATGATATTGTAGTGCCAAAATTTGGCACATTCTAGCTTCGCCTCATGACACAATTACCTACTCCACATGGTACTCTCCAACAAAGGTTGCACACACTAGGAGCGTTACGAGGAAGAAATTTTTTGAAACTATTGGTGCCAACATTGCCTAATGCTCATTTCCGTGGTCCAATGAGAGAAGAGACCTTCATATGTCCTTCAATGTCTAATGATGTAGAACTGTGAAATGGGAGTGAGGCTCCCATTTCCTTTGTTGTTCTTTTTTAATTTTCCTTTTTATGTTCAAACACTAAAATTATTGCTTTCACCCCGTTTTGAGCCCCTAGAGTTGTTACATGGCTGTAAATGTTAGCAATGGATGAGCAAGGTGATATTTCAGATTATTTTTATCTCCTCATATCCTTAGTACTAGTTGCAAACAAGCATTCCCTTCTCTAGACGACCTTCTATTCCATGTTTCCAACAAGAGTCCTTAGGCTTGCCACTTTCCTAATTGTAGTTGAGGATGCCATATTCTTTCCAAGAAAATGGAAATATATCCTCCCAAAAGAGAAATAATAGAAAGAAAAAATTACTGCCATAGCTGATTTCTTTAAATTAAGAGACTATACAACCCATGACATTCATTAATTTTTTTTAAATGACTGTCATTGGGTATTCCGCAATAGTCATTAAATTTTAAACATTGGCAACTGAGAATTTAAAAGAAAAATCATAAATTTGAACTTGCACTAAGTCAATGAATGGAGAAATGAAGCAATGTTGATACAAAGAGTTTAAGTTATTTGAAGTGCATGTACCAAAATGGTTGTGTAGAATTGTAAGGCTTGTAAACCTGAATGGAATCTTGAAAGTCTGCAATCATGCACAATGGAGAACTGCAAAAATCCAAAGACAGCCGTAAACTTTGTTTATAAAAATTAAAGTAGCTGTCACCCTAGTAGTTTGTCAAAGGGTTCATTCACAAAAGATGTAGAAGAAATGAATCTTATGTCACATTTTGGCACTTTATCCTTGGTTGAGTTTTCTAGAAATCACAATTTTAATAAGGTGTTGTGATTTTTGGTGAGATTTACCCAACAACCCACAATGATTTTTAGTGAAAACTTAGTACCAAATTTGCTAGTGATTACTTGATTCATTTTTCCCCCAAGGGAGTACCCAGGTTTTTTGAACTATGGATATAATTATACTAGATGGCAACATTTGATGACAATGATAGGCATAAATGATGGAACTAAAGATTCAAACAAGTTGTGAATGAGAAGTGATCACAAAGACAAAAATATACATGTGCACCAAAAACAAACATTGAACAAGTTGAAGTATGGATAACATTAGATTATGAGATAAAGTACACAATCCTCTCACACACATGATATTGAACACATTATAGAATAGAATGTCTTCTTCATAGTTTGCAGAATCGAACTCAAAGAGTGCTTGGCAAGCCCAAAATTTTCATCTTGGCAAACACTCGACAAAAACTTGACAAATTAAAAAGTACTAAAAATTAGATTTTTTTAAAAGAACATATTTCTTTTACAAAATGTATTAAATTAAAAATTGACATTTTGATGAGAAAATGCATGGTTTTATAGCAAAAAGAACACGTGAAAAATGTGTTTAAACCTATGTTACCCCGAGTTTCCGGGATGGGGGGACATGTTTCCGAGTCCCTGATTTTTTGAGCCATTTTTTGGTACAGCCGGGGATGGTAGAGGACATGACTATATAAGAAATCGAGAAAATCTAAAATATATAGAGAAATTTTGAATATTAATATGATAGCATTGATATTTGATAAATCATGCATATTTACATTAGAGAACCTTAATACATAACATTTGTGTTAAATTGAGAGTTCACATGAGAGTCAAAGTCAAACAAATTAGCAAAACTCAAACTTTAATTCAAATTCTCAAGTCGGCTTCACTTCCATCCACCTTGCTGATTGACACTCATCGATGGTAGAGTTTGTGTCTAGTTTGCTGCTTATGGACTGATTTCAATTCTGAAAATCAAACCAGTTGTGCTCATCAATCCTCTTGTAAATCTTTGAAGGTTAGAAAATTAGTTCAATGTTCATTCATGTGTGTTGCATCTATTGAGGCTAGTTAAGGCACTGTTCTTTTAAGGCGTCACTAATATCTCCTAGGAGCTAGTCACTTGTTCAAGGATCCTCTGTAGCAACAAGTTGTTTGCAAATTTCTATAAGATCAGAGCTGCAATTTACTCTTTGTTAATTTTTGAAATTGGAATTTAATGCAAAAGTTAAATCATATGAAAGACCATATTCCATGTTATTGGAGTTAGAATTAACATATGTAGTTTAATATGCGTATGAAATTTATCAAACACTTATGCACTATTGCTGAGGAGTAGGCTCACAAAAGAAATTAAAAATGCCCCTTTTAAAAATGTGCTGGAAAAACCATCCCCTCTGAGAATCATTGTCGTCTCCTTGTTTCCAAGGTGTTTCCTATTGTTTTCCAGATTTTGGGGATGGTTATGGAATGTTTCTAACCCATCCCCCCATCCTTGGGACATCTTGGAAACAAGGATGCATCAAAAAGGGTTAGGGACGCATCCTCAGGTAACACTGTTTTAACCAACATTTTCCTTGCATTGCTATTTTTACTTGATTTTTTCTTGTGTCTATAAAAACTTGTGAGTTAAGGGTTTGCTCCCCAGTGTTCTCGAGTTCGACTCCAAGGCCCGGATTCGCCCAATGGACCTGGCTTGCAAGCTGCTTGGTACATCCCTAGAGGATTAGTCTTGCCCCAGCTCACCCCTTCCAGACCCGAACTTGGTAGTAAGACCAAGGTAAGGCGGGCTGGATGCTAGGCTAGGTTGCGGGGATACCTCTAGCGCAAAAACAAACAAACTTGTGAGTTAAACTTGTAAAAACTCATGTAGAAAAAGAAATAGAGATTACTTGGCAACTCGAAGACTAACAAAATTTGCAATCTATGGTCTTCATTAATAAATATTCATATGATATTTAGGGTTTCCATTCACAATTCTAACTCATATATAATCTACAAATAGACATGTGTTGCATATCCATGTGCAAGGCAAGGAACTCATACATGTAGGCAAAAGGAGAGCTAGTGCAAATTTTTGGGACAACGATCAAGGGGTTAATAATCCTCCTAACCCAAATTTTCTTTAAATTTCACTTGGATCGATCATTGCATAAGAAGATTATGAGAGTTATCCATTAGTTGCATTTTGGCGTAGACTATGATGACCAAAATTAAGGCCTACATCTAAGTACACTTATCTTGCTAAATATTTCTTCACTGGTATTTTGTTGGATTTGTAAAATTTGAAGTAAATGTCACATAAAATCTTACAAGGTGTTTGCATTTCTATTCATAGTTCTTGAAAACGACATGATCAGATTTATTCCTTTTTTCTTAATTTCTAAGATATTTTGTAAGACAATGATAAGTCCAATGTTTTACATGATCACTAAATTAACATTATAATTTGAATGAATGATAGTTTTGTTGACTTGTTTTTAGGTTGATAGGAAGGGCCATTGTAGAGTTTACAGTGGAGAAGGCTGACAATTCAATGTTTTCTATGTCAACTAATGGTGGAAACGGAAAAACAGCTACCATCAAGGTCAGCATAGTTGCCATTCTTGAGCCAGAATCTATATAAAATTTATTGATTTATTTCATAAAAAATGATTGAAGCACCAAATCATTCAATTGAATTCTTTTATACATCTTAAATTTTGAAAAAAATAAAATGTGCTTTGGAGACCTGTTTTGAAACTACATTATCAGATTTATCCATAAGAGGAATTTGAATGCATCTCTTGAGATGTACTTCAAAAGAAATAATTTAGTCTGGAAATTGCAAAATATTCATCATTTGTTTGTATAGAATACATTCCTTTCTCATGTGTTTCTTGTATGGGTATGTACACAAAGATAGGGGTCCAAAAAGTCCCCCAAAATTCATATTTTACCAAAATGCATTTGCTATCTAGAACACATAACACACACGAGTTATTACATACTTGCATGAAGGCTTGACAACATTTTTGAAATGTGAATGCGTCATAATATGTGTGTGTTCTAGTTTGAACCAGTGAAATTGTGCCCTTAGGATTGGAATGAGTTTGAACATACCAACCTAAGAGTTGGACATGCAAGTTTGGTGCCCAAATTGGTATTTTACAGAAGACATACAAATAACGAGTATGTTGTTCATCAGGTTGCTGTATTTTAGGACACTATTATGAAAATCATCACTATGACATCAAGCTTTGGCTTCACTTTCCAAATATATCAAGGTTTTAGTCTTTAATTAATTTTAGTAGTGTATTTATGTTTTACAAAAATGGGAAAGGGGGACAAAGAATACATTTATTGAATGAATTATTAGCATTTATTTTGTTAATATTAAGAAGATGATTGAAAAGGTTAATTAAATATCTGGTCTTATTTAATTAATGTTGTAATGGGTAAAATTGGGTGTGGTAAGGTGTAGACAATTTTAGGTGTTGATGGGGACATGACATTTGATCATTTATCTTTAGATCTCTTTTTATGTGATAAATGTGAGTTCTAAGTGATAATTAGTAATAATCTTAACCACTAGTCTAATTCATATTTTCATGCTTTTAGATTTAGAGTCAGTGGACAGAATTTTTTGTAATAAAGCTTGCATTACATGCAATCAAGTTATTCCTTGACGAGAACACAATTATACTGAGAGGGAGGTGGGGGGATGAATCAATATAACAACAATTTTTATCAATTTAAACTTTATCAATCAAAATAACACCATTTACTCAATTTTGATAATTATGCATATGAAAAGAACACAATAACACAATATTTACGTGGGAACCGTTACAGGAGAAAACCATGGCAAATTACTTGCTTATATAATAATTTATTACCTTAACAATCATACAATTAGCATATTAATTACAGTTTCTTATGAATTGTTGTCCAACATAAGCATTGTTATTAATCACACCTTCTCTTCAATCAAACAAATCACCGACTTGTTATTGTCTTCAATATAGATCGCTGTCGGAAAATCAACATGGTATTATAATGACTTGGTTTGCAATACTTCTGTTTTGTCACTGTTTAAAACTTAACATAATAATGACTGTTTTTATACTTGTTCATCAATGGCAACTTCTCAACAATAATGACAACATTGTCCATCTTGTCCATTCGTCTTCTCACCTTTGATATATATGATAACTTCCAATTCCTTTGACATCAATAACAATATTTCCAATATTCCCAGATTATAAATAGCAATTATTTGCTTCAATTTATTTTCATACAAAATTTTGTAACATTATAAATAAGTGTAATTTTGCATTAAGCTTCCTAATAATAATTTTCAATCCCGTGTATTGTTAAAATTGTTGTTCAATAATTCCGAGTTCTAATGTCCAATTGTCTTCTGTCAAGAACAATTTGGCAATTATTGTAAGCTTTGTATTATGATCATTTTAAGATAAAGCCTTGTTATTTTGTGTACAATCCTTCCATGCTAAGGTCTGTGTTTGAAATCCAATCTCGTTTCACTCAGAGATCTCAATTATGGTTCTAATTTAAAATAGGAAGCATTGTTTAGTCAAAATAAATTCTTTCCTATAGTAGATAGATTGTTATACGAAATCCCCCTTGTCTAGTGTAAAATTATTGAATCATCTTATGCCCTGGATTGAGAAACTTAAAAATAGTTTTAAATTTCAACTTGTTTGTATTGCCAAATTCTTTAGACTCTAGTTCAAACAGACATCCCCCATATGATTTGAATTTTGAAGAATAGTTTATTGTACAATGCTTCATTTTGTGTCACTTCAAAATTCGTGAATTAAAATTCCAACATATGCTCTTAATTATAATTATGTAAGAGACATGAAATCAAGAAAAACATTTTTTCCTCATGCACATAGAAGTGCATTTTCTCCTCCATATTCGAATTATGTTTACAAGAAATTTGTGCTTTACAAGGCTGAATCTATTTCAAGATGCTAAATATGATCTTTCCATGTTAAAAAACAACCTTCTTCAAAGGTCAATTCTTATCAAAAATGAAAATTGTGAGTAGTGTGCTAGGTCAGTCTGTCTAGAGTAAATTCACAAACGGATCTTATATATATTGGTGTGCTCAACTTAAAAACTGGATATTTGTGATATTTTAGAATTCATATTCTAAGAGTTTGGAAAAGCATTTGTTATGATGTTGAATTTAAGTTCCAAATTTTTTGAGTCATCTAAATTTTAGATAGTAGAAATTATTAATTATTGCTTGATGTAATTCTATTTCTGTACAGGTTGTTCTTGATGGATATTCAGCTCCTCTCACAGCAGGGAACTTTGCAAAACTGGTAAGCTTGAATAAGTTTTTCATTTTAATAGTTTTATTTGCACTTATCAAAGATTACATTAAAAATTTAAACGCTTAAATTTGTATCCTTCAAATATCCATCTTGACACATGCAAGTTTGCACATGAATAAAAAATATGTATAATAGTATAGATATATACAAATTCTTCAAAGCAATGTTTTACTATTTACATGTTAAAATTCAGAATATCAAATACCCATCAATGTTTTTTGCATTATTTGAAATGTGATTTAAAATGAAATAGATTTGTCATTCTTTTACAATTTTGAAGGTGATAGATGGGGCATATGATGGAGTTAAGTTGAAATCTACTGAACAAGCAATACTATCAGACACTGAGCGCAATGGAGTTGGTTTTAGCTTACCCATAGAGATAATGCCTGCTGGTGGATTTGAACCCTTCTATAGGACGACACTAAATGTCCAGGTATGTCTGAGTTATGCAATGACTGATTGGAAAATTCTTTCATATGTGTGAATGCCTGCTGGTGGATTTGAACCCTTTCTATAGGACGACATTAAATGTCCAGGTATGTCTGAGTTATGCAATGACTGATTGGAAAATTCTTTCATATGTGTGAGCTTTAACTAGAAGTTTTTCCTACATTAAACAAGTAGATTACTTTCCAGGCATGCATATTGATATCCTATGAACATTTCATCAGTTGGGAAAATAATTCAGGAAATTGTCTTTTCATTGTTACAACTTACACACCTGAAATAACTGTATTCATGAAGGATTATAATGATATAATTGTATAAGCAAACTGTATACATTTGATAGAATGCTATTTTATAATTTATGTAAATTTGTTTTGTTCAAACTGTAGCCTAAAATAAGTCAGTGTTTCTCCTGACCGAATAATAACTTAAGTAATAAAGCTATGCAAAAAATATCTGAAGAACCATGTTTGTGGAATACCAAGTGAAATGGAATGCCAAAAGTGAATCAAATAGGCCAACTGTCTATGGTGAAATTTGAAACACGTGAGTAAAGTGAATGAGTAAATATAATATAAACAATACATCTAAACTTATACTAGTGAATGGTTATGTTGTGATTGATATGTTTACTATTTAATGATAAATTACTCCCAACCATTACAAGTATTTAACTATATGGAAACAAGTCATATCAGGCTCCCCAGTCAATTTTATTCTTTATAAATCAATGCAAATTCAAAACAGTGAGACCAACGATCCAGGAGATTCATTTTGTGACAGACTCATACACCATATGACGATTACCTAACAAATGTACTTTCAATGGCTTCTTTCCCATAAAGAGAACAATGTATAGTATGAAAAAGTTAGGAACAGCTTACAAAAACCCTAGAATGTGTTAGAAACCTTGGTAGAGAGAATACAAGGAGAGCCAAGGGATGTACTTCCAATGCCAATTATAATAGATATGTATATATGTGTTCAAATATTTTCCTTTGCAATGTGATACTTATGTTTCCTATTTCAGTGTTTCAATGTGAGGAACCTGCATGTTCCCACTGTTATCATGTAATGTCGCATTTTGTGTAGTCACTCCATGAGGACTTCTTAGCCTATTTAATTCTCGTAGGCTATAGTCAGGATAACGGGAATTAATTAATTCAATTATTTAATATTATTCATTAAATGTATATTAGAAAGGTAATATTAGTTAATTAATTTCATAGAGTTTATAAAGTGACTTTAATGGTTATTTAAATGAGATTTTAATTAAGTCACCATATTACTTCCCTAAGTTCAAATTTAAATTAAAAGAGAGGGAAAACCTAGAAGGTATCTAGAAGCTTCTCTGGACATTATAAAAGAGTAGTTTAGTTCTCATTGGAAAAATGTTTGGTTATTTTATCTTATTGAATCTAGAGAGCTTTTTGAAGCTTGAAACCCTAGGATGAAAACCCTAAGGGATTGCTGGTTTCGGTAGTGAGACTATCTGCTCTAGCTAGAGTTGGCGATATCATTCATGCATTTCACAATGTGCTTGCAGTTGCTTTTACAAATTTGTGAAGTCTCCTTCAGAGACAAATTTGCAGGAGCCTTGTATTTATTGCAAATATAATTTGGATGTGGATGCCATATTAGAGATATTTCTTGGGCAATTGTATTAATGAGCTGCTGGGTCAAATATCTTTGAAAGGACAACTTCTTATATCATTGCTGAAGAGATACATTTCATTGGCACAAGTCTTTACACCCTAGTGTGGGTCTCCTATATTGGCACGATTTCATTGTTGGATTGAAGGTTTACCTAGGCAGGCCTTCCATGTCATGGAATGAATCATAATACATTTGTCGGCTATGCATAGGCTTGAACACAACTGTAAAGGAATCTGGTGATATTGCCAATTCCTAGCCGTGGACACCAAGCTTGGAAAATTCATTTTTGAGATCGAAAGATTATGATTTGTCTAATCTCGTGGCATAGTCTTAATGATTTTCTATTGTCCTTGGTGTGGATTTCTCAAGGACAATTTTTGTATGAATTAGACTTGCCTTTGTTGCTGTATCGAGCTAAGGAAGAATTCAATCTTTGATTATTCTGCAATCTGGAATTAGAATGTGACGCAGCCGTTAAAGGTGCATTATCTATATATTTTTAGTTGCAACAAATGCTATACCAATACTTCCTTGAGTTTCATTAGATAAGAAATCAAATTTTACCGTTCTAGAATATTATTATATGATTTGTGTCTTTGAAATTTTTTACATAATGTTTGCAAATTGCATTGAACATTTGGATATTAGACTCATGCAAATTGTTTGTTAAATTGTCTGGAAACATATTGCAAAAAATTGGTAAAATCAGTAAGGGATATTACAGTGTTATCAGAGTTGGTTTTCCTGCCAGCTTGTGTCTATGAGTAAAAGAGTACAAAGATATTATGACAGAGAACTAAGGAGACCACTGTGGCAGCCCACTGAAGTTCCAAAAGGTGAAAATATTTCTAGTCTATTAGGAGTTCACCAAGGTTCATCCTCAAAGAGTGGTACAAGCAGTCCAAATTCAATATAGGTGGTAGTGAACAGAGAACTGAATATGGGTGACAAAGGTACAAGAGACCCTAGACCCTACAAGGGATCTTCTAAATAAATAAATCGTGAAACAACGTACAACAAATCAGCACACGGCTCAGCTATTGGATATGATGGCTCAAACTTTGATCAACAACGACAATTACAATGGTGGAAACAATGGACATAATAACAGTCAAGGTGACAATTCAGTGAATAATAAGACAACTAATCAGCATGTTGGAACAGCTATTACTAGATCCCTTATGCCAATCTTCCCAACTAGAGTTTAGTCACAATTTGAACTTAAGCTTACATTAACAAATTTACAAGAATAGATCACATAGGATTGGAGGATGCACCTATTACAGATCTCACCATGAAAAGAGCTTTCAGATAGATGGATGAGGTTTAGTGGGCATTGATAAACTCAAGAAGGTAATGAGTACTTGTACTGTTTTGGCTTTACCCAATTTCTCTTAGCCATTTGCTTTGGAGTGTGATGCTTTAGGTGAGGGGATTTGAACAATGTTGATGCAAAACATGCACCCTATCACATATGAGAGGCAAAAGCTCCAAGAAGCATAGCAACTTTATTCCATCTACGATAAAGAGATGCTTGCCATCATGCATATGTTAGCAAAGTTCAAACCGTATTTGGTATGTGAAAAATTTGTTGTCAAAGCATATTATAATATCTTGAAATACTTTTTAGTACATAAAGATTTGAATGAAAGACAACACAATTGGATTAGTTAAGTACAGGCATATGCTTTTGACATAGAGTATGTAAAGGGGAAAAGAAATATTGTTGTAGATTCCCTTTCCAGGAAGCCCACTATTTGTTCTCTAGCAAAGATTTCAATTGATTGGAAGACTCTTCTTTTGATTGAGTTCCCAAAACACATTTGCTGTGAAATTACAAATGACAAAATTCAAGATGATAGATTTAGGTTGGTAGATGATATCATCTACTAAAGGAATATAATTTTCCTGGTTCATGAATCTCTAATGAAAGAAAAGATCTTGAGTCATTCATGATACGTCACTTGTAGTACATCCAAGGTACTTCAAGACATATGAGAGGCCAAAGAGAGATTCTCTTGGAAGGGTCTAAAGGATTATGTCTTGCGGCATGTTTGTGAGTGCATGACTTGTTAGCAAAACAAGTTAGAATACATTTTAACAAGTCAGAATACACTTTCCTAGCATATTTTCTACAACCATTGCCTATTTCAAAGGAGAAATGGGAAAGTATATCTATGAACTTCGTCAGCATTCTACCAAAGGTGCAACATATCTTTGTGATAGTTGATTGTTTGACCAAGTTTGCTCATTTATTTGCAATTTCATCGAAGTATAAGGCACAACAAGTTGCAGAATTGTTCTTCAAAGAGGTGTTCAACTTCAGACTCATGATTGTCGAAGAATATTGTCAATGATTGGGACAATAGATTTCTGAGTCTTTTTGGCAAGAATTACTTAGATTGGTTGGGACAAAATTTATCCCGAGTACCAGTTACGACTCAGAGATCCATGGTCAAACAAAAATTGTGAACAAATGGGTGGAGGGATATTTGTGTAACTATTTAATGGGGCAGAAGTAGGCTTGAATTAGGTGGTTGCATTTGGATGAACATAGTTACAACACCACCTATCACATGTCGATTAGGATGACTTCTTTCAGAGAATTGTATGGATATGATGGTCCATTTGTAGACTTAGCTTTTGGTGAAAATAAAGATCTTAAGGCTAAGGACTAGATTCAAGAGAGTCGGGACATCCTTCAGACACTTACGAATCTTCAGAGCGCCCAAAATCAGTAGAAGATACATGCAGGTTGGCATAGAGTTGAGAGATTTTTTTGAGGCGGGTGACTTGGTTTTCTTTTGCCTTCAACTCTACAAGTAGTCTTCTTTGAAGAAGAGAGGTGCAGAATAGGTGAAACCTTGCTTCTACATCCCTTCCAAGATTGTTCAAAAGGTGGGGGAAGTATCATACGAGATTGAGCAACTGGAGAATAGAAGGATTCATAATGTGTTCCATGTTTCATGCCTCACAAAGGCACTAGAGAAGCATATCACTGTTAATGTTTTCAGATTTTAGCAAGGAATATACAATCTATAGAGGTCTTCCAACAACTAAGCACAACATATAAATAAGTAATCACAAAGGAGAGATAGTACCCGGAAATCAGACTTGGCAATATCTTTAAATTCAGGTCTTCAACTCCTAGATGTGTGCCGAGTTAGCCCACCCAGGGCTTCTTTTGACTCAGATCCGTGATGTCATCAATCAGCACTATGTGACAGTTTTGTCCTTTAATGTTGACTTGATGAAGTATGGAATTCTTGCCCACAATCAGGCCCTGCTCTGCTATCACGCCCAGCCCTTGCTATGTGTCAAATTCAATCTTTATAGTAACTTGGATGTGTATCAAAACAAATCCGTAATATGCTGATCGATCTTGATCATGAATCTGATCCAATTCCAAGTGCCAAGTCTGCCTGTTGTCCCTAATTTTGCATTCCCCAAAATTGGGGCAATCCTACGCAATTCTCAATTGATTGCTAGAAGTTTTTTCTCTAAGCGTGTCGATGTTATGGAAGGGATAATGTTCGATGGAATCAAATCATCCCTTGATTTTAATCGTTCTGTTCTCCTGACTAAATATCAAGTTCTTTCTTGTTTTTCTTCTTTTCGTTTTGCGTCTTGTTTTCTGGTTCCCAGTTTTGAGTGGCATCTTGCGTTTTTCAGTGGTGCTACGACCAGTCTGCTGTGTTCTTCTAAAATCAATGTAAGAGGGATTTCTTTTGCGGTCAAGTCGTTTGAAGTATAAGCTTATTTTGTATAAGTAATAGAGTTTAAATTCTATTTCAAAATTTTGCGCCACTCTGCAAAGTTTTACTTAGAGTTTTAATGATAGCGCGATCCGCATATCAAATTGTTAAAATTCTAAGACTTATAAAATTTTTAAGTTCTTTAAGCGTTTAAAAATAAAATTCTAAAAAA
>MU225822.1:1606016-1617056 GCA_018584345.1 Thuja plicata | reverse complement strand
GCCGGACCCGAGGGAACAACCGTACCTCCAACCATCACGCTTCAAGTGCCTTTGGTAACTCCGGGTGACCAAGTGCCCCGGAGCACTTTCGGTAAGGTAGTAACTGCGACCGCCTTGTTGAACTTTGGCCAACGACCTCACCCACCTCCAGAAAATAGCTCGGTAGAGGAGAACATTGCAGTAGATAAGGCCAATGAGGCCCAGGAACAACAGCAGCAAATGGACCAAGACGTCCGGGATAAGGAAAATGAAGAAACAACTGACACCGACAGGGAGAAGGTCCCTGAAAATACCGACGAGATTGAGACCGGGAAAAGGATCCCGGATGATACTGCAGAAGATGCCAGCATAGCGGAGAACACTGAGGGTTCTGGAGAACCAGAAAAGGAAGTGGAACAGGAGCAAGAAAAGGAGCCCGAACATAACGTACACTCTGGGAACGTGCTGCCGGATTTCGAAAGGGATCCTAATGAACAGGTCTGAGTAACAAAGCCACCCCAGTCGCCCCAATGGCTGGTGGAATCCAAGAAAAGAAAGACCCCGGCGGCAACCACAAGCGCTCCACTCTCGTTGGCCGAAATGATGGCCAGGAACACAGAGGCTAAGAAGCCCAAAAAGGCGCGGGTAGTCCATACTCTCCAGATTAACCCAGTAGGTATTACAGTTGCGACCATCGCAACGCCCCCTCTTGATGCAGACACGGCGGTCGTAAGGCCCGAAGACTACAACGTAACAGAGGTAGAATTGGGGAAGAGGGACAAGCAAGGTGAGCTAGATCTACTGAAGGAAGCCACCAAAGCAATAGAGGCCCGGTATATAAAGCAAGGCCAGAAGCTGCAAGAGGTAAGAGAAACAAATGCCAATCTTCTCGCGCTTCTGGCAGAACTGACACAGCCCTTGTTAGAAGTCCACCCCGGAACTCCTTCCTCTGGATTGTCGCTTGCACAGGGCGATGTGGATTCTTTGCGCATCATGAAGAAGAAAGCGCAAGCTGTGGATGGGTGGGCAGCCGAGCAGGTGACCACAATGAGACATTTTCTGGCCGCGTCCCTCCCGAACCTTTATCAAGTCGATCTTCTCAACCAGGCAAGGGGCTCCGCTATCATTTGGGAGCAAGACCTAGCCAAGTATGAAAAATGGAAGGCTAGGTTAGAAGAGATCCGCAATATCGGCGAAGAAGATGCCACAGAGTCCGAAATTTTGGGAGACGAATCATTTGATTCCCTCCAGGCCCAGTACTCCAGACTTGTCCACAGGGGTGAGGTGTACAAGGAACTGGTTAAGGCCCTGAAAGAGAAAGTAACAGCTACCCAGTACCCCTTGGGTCTGTTTAAAGCATTCATGGTCGGGGTATCGCAAGTTGATCCCTTCACCACCGGGACGTGTACTCCGGAGGACTATGTCCTCAGTAAGTTCGATGAGCGGATGGAGTCCCTGTATCCGCCCGTCGGAGATTTTGACCAGGGCCGGCTGTCCAGATTATCCAAAACAATGATCCGATCACACGATGCCATCAAGATGGTCGATGAATTCCGGAGTGGGGCCGAGAATGTTTAGGAAGCATTGGAGGCTGTCCAGAGTACATGGGACAGCGTCAAGGATGTGGATGAGGAAAGCATAGGCCAAGTATTGGAAACTTGGGAAAAATCATAAGGAACAATAAAATTCTCCGGATTCCGGAGAATCCAACCAACACCATGTTTTGTATTTTTTATTCTTTTGGAACACGAGTTCCTGGATCCCGGAATTCCGGGTCCCACATTTTTGAATTCTTTAAGTGACCCCTGTCCCGGTTCCCAAAGCTGACCGGTTGCTTTCAAGGCAGTTAATAAAGGTTGTTAGAAGGTAGGTAACCGCAACAAGGCACATCGGCTCGGCAAGAGGTTTTCTGACAGGTGGTCTTCCCAAGGCGCCGTTTCAACGTTACACCTGGCGCATCGGAGACAGTGAGTCTCCCTCCCATTTATGAGGCATGTAGCCTCGATCCCTAGGGCATCGGATTTCTTCTCTCTCCTTCTGACTCTCTTCTCGAGGCCGATTCGTCCACTCCATTTTTCTTGTCTTATTCTTCTGACTTGTCAGACCTTTTCCGTCTCGAGGTCTTTTGTAGTGTGGTGGAGGTAGTACCGGCCACCGGATAATGTATTATATTGTAAAGTGTAAATAAGTTAGGGTTAGGGTTAAGGTTAGGTCAAGGAGGTGTATAAATAATAAGTTTGACCTCATTCCAAGGGTCGGTGAAATTGATGATTTTGTTGTCCATAGATAATAGCAATCTGGTTTTCTCAGTTCTTAATTGCAAAGCTCAATGCTCCATAGTTTTAAGCTTTCGGTAGTTAAATGCTCCCTTGGAGTTATTGTATCACGCACCAATGCTTGCTGGAAAATATGTTAATGAAGAAGGAAGAGTTCTCTCGACGATGTTGTTAGCGTTCTCTCTTTTGGGTTAACGGTATTTTATGCTGTGTTCTTCATGTCCTTTGCTCTAATGCTTAAAGTAGATTAACGACCTCCTTTCCTTTGCTACTGATAAAATATGAACTGATGGTTGTATATTTCTTCGGTATTTAGTGTAGTGTATTAGAGCATTGTTGATGTTTTGAACGTTTAGTATAACTATAGGTAGATGAAATACTTCTAACTCTGCAATATCTTTTTAAGTTTATTTGCTAAGTGAAAGCACGCTTGGAGGGAACCCCACTTACCTGAATCTTCGGAGTGGACGAGTTGAAGATAACCAGCTATCCCCCTCAAACAAAACAGTCACATCTCCCAACCGAGCCCCGCACTGTCGAGACCCGACTCTCATGTGCTTGGAGGCCCGGGGAATCTCACTTCCCCGGACAACCTTTACAGGCGAAGTTGGCCGGTACCCCGGTACCTGGTGACAACCTACCTCTGTTGGCGGACCCGGTCACAAAGTCCCGTCAACAGAAATTGGCGCTAGGAGGGCATGAACTCGTCCCCTTCTGAGGATTCAAATTTTACACTGCCCGAGGGTTCCCCAAGCCATAGTTTTAGGAGTCAAGCCTTCAGTGGGATTGGATCATTCTGACCAGCAAGATTTGAAAGAGTCCTTAGGTCAGCCCCCAACCCATGAAGGTTTGTTGAACTCGAGCCTCCTGCTCGAAAGAAACGGACCCCGAAAGTCAAGCCAGCCACCATTGTTTGGGGATCTAGCATACTACAGAATACCCATGTCCCCCAGACGATCCTGGGAACTAGTGCTGAACCTAGTCAAAACCCAACACCCCCGATGGCTGCGTATTTTGGAAATATCGGGTCCCCAATGGAAACTTTTTCGGGTGCAGCCAACGATTTACCTCCGCACACCGAAAAAATTTGTCCCTGATATGAGCACTTAGGCTCACGAACCGCAGAAGAGCATCTGCAGGCATACAAAGATGCCATGAACCGACACCTGATCCAACATGAGGATGTTGTGACCCGGATATTCCCTCTATCCCTCGGACAGAACGAATTGAACTGGTACCTTAATCTTCCTGCCAACTCTATTAACAGTTGGCAGGACATGGAAGACGCGTTCCTGGCTTCCTTCCGTGTACACTTAGACCCAGCGTGGTCCCACAGCCAGTTCATTTCCATCCGGAAGGAACCAAATGAACCCCTTGCAGCATTCAACCACCGGTTCCAACGCTCACTAAAGCGGTGCACGGGTTCCTTCATCCCATCCGCGGAAGTGACTATTCAGACCTATCTCAACGTGATGGATCTCTTCGTTGCCACTCTGCTTTGGAGAACTACCGTCCCCGGTGACCGGGACACTTTGGCGAAAGTTTACAACCTAGCCTTGGAGTTGTCCCGAAGTCTTAACAAATCCCCGGGTGGGATCGAGCAGAACCCGCCATATAACATGATCCCCGATGGAACTTCTTATGCCGGGGGATATAACCCCAATTTGGCAATGGGTGCCCCCGCGATGGCCATGAATCCCCCACCGCCGCCGATAGACCAACAGGCCTAGTATGTGTATTCATCACAAACCCAGACAACACTGGGTCTGGAATCTTTTCCCTGGAACCAGTCATAGCAAATGCAACAACCACAGACACAATCGCCTGGAGTGCCTTTCTTCTAGTCGTCCGCAGCTGGAGGATTGCCGCCCTCGACTCCGGTGAACACTGCTGCCTTCCCGGGAAACCAATAACAACCGTCACACTGTGACGCAAACACCCAGTTGACCGCCGAGGTTGAATCCCTCCGACGAATGTTGTCCACCATGACCGTGGACATGGGTCAACTGAAGGCGGGGTCTTATACACCCCAGAACTCTAATTCCTAGAGAGGGAATATTTTCTCCGGCCAACGAAACAACAATGCCGGGGGAAGAAATTTAACAATAGGCCTCGGTCCAACCAACAATAGTGGAACAATGCAAACACCGGAGGTCCGCCTCCGAACCAAAATGCCAATCAGAGTGGTGCTGGACCATCTTATTTCACGTCAATCGCAGATTTCCAGCCCATGACCAGTTGGTGTAGATTGCATGACACAGGCTCCCACAATAAGGTAAACTGTGCCACGCTGGAGAAGGTCATCATGATTTCCTAGCTGGACAGACAACAAGCATCTGATCCTACTTCCCTAGAGCCTCTGTGCAAGAGCCCACTCACGGTGCATTCACCTGTGAGACCGTCTTCTTCAGAGCAGACTGAGGAGACGAAGAAGAATCCAAACTACAAGGATTCTTTGATGAGTCAATTTCGGCCTTTGAGGCCAATGCCTTCACCAACCCACTGGCTCCCTACAACACTCAGAGTTAGGCTGGAAAAGGGCCAGTTTCCACGCCCACACCTCCTAAAGACACCTCTCCTCGGGACAATACGACCGATCGGCCTGTCCCTCCAAAAGGTTCTAGCTCTAACCAAGCAAGGGACCCGACCGAGGGAAGCCACCAATTCCCGGGAGGGAGGTTTGATATCACAAAGGCGTTAGAACAAACCGCCACCTCCATGACCTTGATGAAGGTTTTGCTGAACTGTCTTGAGCAGAAGAAGTCTCTTATGAAGCTCTTGGGAAACTTAGAAGCCGTCAGTCGCCCACCAAAGACTGTTTCTTTCGAGGACGCCAACGCAGCTGTCTTCCGGGGAAATACTGAAGATCCTCGCTTCTTGCTAGGCCTGAACATACAAGAAAAAAACATACACAACTGCCTAGTAGATTCCAGGGCTTCTAGCAACATTATGCCTTTATCCATATGCCAGAAGCTCGGATTTCGCCCCACCCCATCTAACGGTGCAGTAATCCTACTGAACAAAATTGTTGTGAAAATGGTGGGTGAACTGAAGAATGTCCGGATTCAACTCATCCAGGACCCCAAAATAGCCAGGACAATCGACGTCCAAGTGGTGGACATCCCAGAGACTTATGGGATGTTATTAAGTCAGAATTGGTCTAAATCCTTGAACGGATACTTTTCGACCGACTTCTTCCACTTATGACTTCCCTAGGAAGGAGAATCTAACAAGATCCGGGTTGAAAGTGAGCCCTAGATGAAACAGGCCCTCACCGAAGTCGGGAGGGTAAATGAGGTCTTATTCTCTGAGACTTCCCCCGGGGTGTACCAACCCCTTGAAATCCTAACATTCGATTTCACCATTGAGGAGGATCCCATAGTTTTGCAGAGAACCTAGGACCTGGAAGAAAAATTGAGGGTTGAGGTTAACTCTCAGGGTGCTGCAGCAACCCCCGCCACACTCTTGTCCGGCACTTGGTGCCGGGTTTACTACCAGAAACATTCAGAGTTAGAGTGTCAGCCTTGCCTTGCCGCCGCCACCCGACACATCGATGCCCTCAGGAGAAAAGAACACAGCTGATTCCCCAGGACTCAGTACTTCTGCTGGAGGCGCCTCTTCGGCACCATTTGTTCGGGAATCCCAATCAGAAGCCCCTCCGGAGATAAACCTCACCCGCGTACCATTAGCGCCAGAGGAAACTCCACCCAAACCTCCCAAAAATAATCCGAAGACTGCTTCGTCTTCCCAGCCCCAGACAACAGACGATGACTTGTGGACCCTTAAGTTTGATGGGTCCCGATCCAAACTAGGCTGTGGGGCCGGAGTGGAGTTAATCAACCCATGGGGAAAGTCCTTCCTCGTGTCCTACAGGCTGCAGTTCAACTGCACAAATAACGTTACGGAGTACGAGGCCTTGGTCCTTAGACTCCTATTTGCATTGAGGAAAGGAGTCACTCGCCTCCGGGCCCTGGGAGATTCAGAGTTGATTGTTAAACAGGTTCGGAGTCAATATACCTGTCACGATAGGAGGCTGGCCGCATACCGCAACTGGGCATAGAGCCTTATTGAAGATTTCGACGCTTTCGGCATCGATCTTATTCCCCGGAGACGGAACTATGTCCCGGATGCCTTTGCTGTTTCTGCCAGTACATTTGAGCCCATGGCCGGCTCATGACTCCGGAGATTTTCTGTTGAGATGATCCCCACCCCGTCCATTCCAGATAATGTCACCCATTTTCAGGTTTTTGAGAATGACCAGCATATGCTGGCCTTCATGGCCAATGTTGGTGTCTTTGAGGACCAGATAGTGGAGGAACGAGACCACGATGACACTGGGCAGGGTAATGAAGATGATGGGATCATGGATCTACCAACCAACACCATTCCAAAGGGGATGGTCGCACTTGAACGAATCTTTGACTCGGACCCTCAGGGCCGGGAAAATATATCATCCTCCTCTGAGGGAGGTAAATTTGAGAAAGTGAACATCGGCCAGCCCGGTGAAGAGAAAATGATACACATTGGCACCACCTGCTCCCCTGAGGAGGAGAAGATTCTCGCGGTTCTCCGAGAGTACATAGACGTTATTGCGTGGGGGTATGGGGATTTGAAGACATATGACATCCATTATGACTCGTACCATCCCACTCAAACCTAATGCTAAGCCTTTCCGGCAAAAGCAACGACCTATCAACCCACTGATCGAGCCTTTGATTCATCAGGAGGTGCAAAAACTGCTGTCAGCCCAGATAATCTTTCCAATCCGGCATACTACGTGGGTTGCCAACCTGGTTCATGTGATAAAGAAGAGCGGTGAAATTCGCCTTTATGTGGATTTCCAAAATTTGAATAAAGCCTCCAAGAAAGTTAATCACCCTCTCCCCTCGTTGGATGAGGTGTTGCAGATAGTGAATAGATCCCAAATGATGTCTTTCTTGGACGGGTACTCCGACTATAACCAAGTCATGGTCAAATACGAGGATAGAGACAAAACGACGTTCACCACCAAGTGGGGAATGTTTGCATATCGGAGGATGCCCTTAGGCTTGATTAACACAGGGGCTACATTTCAGAAGGCTATGGACATTGCGCTCGCGGGTCTCGTGAACCGGTGCATAATCATCTACATGGATGATTTGACCGTCTTTTCCCGGGACAGGCGTGATCATTCCGCCCACCTTGCCCAGATTTGCGAGAGATGTCGCTGGTATGGAATATCCCTTAACCCTAAGAAATGTATATTCGGGGTCACTGAAGGGAAGTTGCTCGGGCATATTGTCTCCAAGAAGGGTATATCCATTGACCCTGAGAGAGTTGAAGCGCTGCTAAATCTGCAAATGCCCGGCAGCAAGAAGGAAATGAGGTCTTTCTTCGGAAAGATCAACTTTGTCTGGCGGTTCATCACTGGATTTGCCGAAATCGTAAAGCCACTCAACAAGATGATGAAGAAAGATACGAAAATTGAGTGGAGATCTGAAGCAAAGCGGGCATTCGCCCAGATCAAGTAAACAATAACGAAGGCACCAGTTCTGGCTAGTCCAGATTACTCCCTCCTTTCTACATTTACTCCTTTGCTTCGCTGCATTCTGTCGCGGCAAGTACTGACCCAAAAGGTCGAAGGGGAAGAACGACCAATAGCTTTCATGAGCTCCCCCTTCAAGAACGCCGAAGTCCAATATTCATCATTGGAAAAGCAGGCCTTTGCTCTTGTTTGCGCTGTGAAGAAATTTCGACATTACATTTTTCGGAGCAAGGTGCATGCCATCATCCTGGACCAGGCGGTAAAATCTTTGCTGATGCAGAGTGAATTAGGTGAAAGACGGGGGAAATGGATGGCCATCCTCCAGGAATATGATTTAGAGATGCAACCCGTGAAAATAGTCCGAGGCCAGGGGCTAAGTAGAGCGATGGCAGAAGAGACTCCCCACATTGAATACCAGACATATACGGTGGAGTCCATTGCTCGAGACCCGTGGTACACAGACCTGGTGTACTTATTAAATAATAGATGTTCGGAGGGGTTGCCTCCCAACAAACGTCGCGCCCTGCGGTTGAAAAACACGCATTTCATGATAAAAAACTCCATGCTTTTTCGTAGGAATTATGGAGTGTACCTCCGGTGCATCGATAGGGTTCAGGCTGCAAAGATAATCGAAGAATTTCACGGGCAATTTAGAACCGGGCATGGCTCAGCTGACGCCACTGCCCATCAGATCCTTCGGGCCAGATACTATTGGCCTTGTATATTTAAAGATGTCTACACTCACGTCCGGAAGTGTCATACTTGCCAAACCGCGGCACATCATGAGCGTAACCCGGCTATGCCTTTGTAGCCAGATTTCGAAGCTAGACCCTTTGCCCAATGGGCATTCGACTTTATCGGGGAATTTAACCCCAACTCGTCTGCCAACCACCGATACATCCTAACTGTTACTGATTATTGCACCCGGTGGTTTGAAGCCATACCTTGTAAAAACAATACGGCAGACGTAGTCATCAAATTCCTGGAAGAAAATATCGTCACAAGATTTGGAATGCCTTTTGTTATAGTATGTGACAATGGTCCAGCGTTTTCTTCGGCACAATTACTGGAATGGACCTATGACCGGAAGATCACTCTGAAGTTCTCCAGCAACTATTACCCCTAGGGGAATGGTGTTGAATCAACTAACAAAAATTTGCTTGAAGTGATCAAACACCTGTTAGAACAGAATCCCTGGGATTGGCGCCAAAAGCTGAGATTCGCCCTCTGGGCGGATCGCATTCGAATTAAGGCTGCCCTGGGGACATCTCCATTCCATCTGGTTTATGACCAGAACCCAGTGTTCCCAATTAACTTACAAATCCCGGTTTTACAGTTTATGCAGGAATTCAGCAACCGGGATAACATCGTGGAGGTTCGGCTCCTGAATCTGGTACGAATGGAGGAACAAAGAGACGCAACCCTGGAATATTTTGCACGTCACCAAGCAGTGGTAAAACGATGGTTTGACCGAAGAGCCCAATATAAGGTCTTCCAGATTTCGGACTTGGTCCTCTTGTGGGATAAAGCCCGGGAAAAGAAAGGAAATCACACTAAGTTCCAACGGCTCTAGCTCGGACCATATTTGATCTCAGAGATCTGCGGGGCAAATACCTATCGTCTCAATACCATGACCGGAGAACCCGTTCCCTTGCCTGTCAATGGATAGTTTCTCAAACATTATTTTGAATAAGGCGGGTTTGCCCAGAATTGTATTATATGTAAATGCTCCTGCTTGTAAATATTTCTTTTCCGGTGCCCCGTTTGGGGTACCTTGTCTTGTAAATAGTTTTGCTGGTAGTCCTCTGGGACCGCCTCTTTTTCCTTTGGTTTTGCTTCTGTTTTGTTCTTTTTCTCCCGGGTTTCCAGTGTTTTGCTCCCCTGATGTAGGCTGGTATGCTTTGCATAACATCTAGTCTCCGGGATGGCACCTTCCGCATTTTTGTTGAATTCTGAATTTGTTGTTAGCATGGTGGAATTAGTCCGGTCTCCGGAGATATTGTGTGAGTTTGGTAACAGGCTATGAGTAATCTTCATCGGATTTATCCCCGGAAGTATGGAAATCAGTTAAAATCAAAACTAAAGGAAACAAGTAATCAGACACACTGAGGGTAGATCGGTCGCACTGGTTTGTTGGCCCAAGTCTGAACTTTTTAGAATTTTTCCCGGGTCTGGAGTTTTTCTTCCCCATTCAGCAAATTGAGGTAGGTGGAAGGGTGAAAGAAGTACCGCCGTTAAATTTAGCTAAGCTTAAGCTTAATGGTGAAAGAAGTACTGCCCTCCCATCCAGAAAAGAATAAAATGATAAGAAAAGAAAAGATGGGACGAAAACTCTGGTATTCGGGAGAAATGAGCAAATTTGACGACTTTGGACTGATACATTTAGTACTTCTTCTCTGCTTCTCCCAGAGGTCATCGGCTTGATTCTCCTTCAAAGCACACACCTCACAACTGACAAAAGACCAAGTATTGAATCGCGTATGGCTGGATTTTCTCAAACGTTTCACGCCTTGTAAGCAGGATACTCCGAGTAACGATTGGTTCCGGTCTTGCTAACCAGAGATTCTGCGGTTCTCAAATGCTCAAGGCATTCGTCCCAGATAGTCGTCATTTGTTATAACCTGCATACCCGTCCCTACATTTTGTGTGCAAAATGTTGGGTCCCTTTTTCGCTTTTGGCTCTTGCCTTGTTTTCTGTCCCTTTTTGTTTTTGTCGTTTTCTTCTTCGGGTTTTCCTTCCCACGGGGTTTGTTTTGTGTTCTGCTTTCGTCTTTCGTGTCTCCGGGACCCGGTCCCGAAGTTAGTCGTTCTTTCCAGAGCCGGATTCCGGACTCCGGGATTCTCCGTCACGATGTCTTCTTTTCGTAAGAAGACATGGTCGCGCGGAATCCTTGGGCCCGGAGTCCGGAGGTCTGCTTGTTCCGGAGTTTGCGGGAAAGAGGGTAACTTGCTTTTTACCTTGGTATAAGTAGAAATTACATGTCACTTTCACAGTTACCGCGATTAAAAACACTTAGAGCTTTTCAAAGCAATTCTTTGGCGATTTGAGTGCAATTAAGTGCGCATTACTCTAAGCTTAGTGGATAACTACGAGTTGATTTTTGATAGCTGTTCGTGAGCATTGGAGGTTGAAGCCAGAGTAACGAGACTCGCCGCGAGTCGGGCGAGTCTCCCGAGTCGGCGAGTCGGGCAAGGCTCGCCGGGTCAAAATGACCCGTGACCCGGGCTCGGCGGGTCAGGGAGCCTGACTCGCCTGACTCG
>MU225822.1:1571678-1587719 GCA_018584345.1 Thuja plicata | reverse complement strand
AATTCAATCTTTATAGTAACTTGGATGTGTATCAAAACAAACCCTTAATATGCTGATCGATCTTGATCATGAATCTGATCCAATTCCAAGTGCCAAGTCTGCCATGGTTCGCTGATTTGGATTACTTGTTGAATCCTCCAACTATAGATGAATTTTGCACCTCTTCAATAGACAAATCCGCCCAGATTTCACGCCTCATTTGTATGTATAGATCACACTATAAGGGCAGAACTAATTTGCGATTAGTGCGGATGATTATCATCACCAATGTTGGTGTAGATCGGTCCATAAATGCTGGTTTGATTCACTCCATAATGCTGAATTAATTCGCTCTATAATGAGAAAGGAAGTTCGCCCAAAAGGAATTGGCACAAGGAGAAATTCGCAGGTGTTTGAATCTCGAAGAGAAGAACACACATTATGTTTTTTGTGGTTCTTACTCAAGAATCCAAACAATATATATATGGGATATTAAGAGTTTATTTCTACCCCCAGAGGTAGCCGACTTGGGCCCCCAAGTAATTTTATTTTATTTATAATAATAAATAATAAATGTCTTATTATTTATTATTATAAAATTGCACTTCCATATATAATTAATTAATCAAAGGTGTATAATAAAAATATATTTCCATAATTTATTATTATCAACTTACTTGTCCTAATTGATCTTAGCCGAAAAGGCCATAACATTAACAATCACATCGTCACCTAAGCTTGGATGAGGAGAGCATACTGGTCTTGGCTCTTGATGAGATTATAGATGTTAGAAAAGGAGATTGTGGAGTAAGGTAAGTAAGGAGCATCTCATTAGATGGAGAAACTTGCTCGTTGAGGATGCCACTAGGGAGGGTGAACACATTCTTCACCATCCTAATTTGCAATTGCTGGAGGACAAGCAATTTTGGGAAGGAAAGACTATAATGTCCCCTTTTCAGAATTAGTCAATGAGACCACTTAGACTGTTATATTCTCATAGGCTAAAGTCTGGTAATGAGGTAATAATTTAAGTTAATTATTGAATGTTTTGCAATAAAGTACATTACAAGGGTAATGTTAATTAACTTGATAAAATCACTGGTATAGGATAATAAAATTCTGAGGGATCACGTAACTTGTGTATTTTGGGCAAAAGTGTCGAACTAAAAAGGAATGTTGTTTATAAACATAGTTTTCATCAGCAGAATGGAATTGCATTTTGATATCTCGTCTACAAATATGATAGAATAATAATAAAATTTTCTAGTATGGTTCTTCATTGAGAACGTAAAGCAAAAAGAAAAGAAATATAATATTATTTAGTTTTACTCTTTAATTGTCATAGAATTAAAAAGAAATGATCATTTTTTTCAGACATAAAGACTCAATATAATAAATTTTTTAACTCATTGAGGAAATCATATGAATTCAACCTTAAAGACTCTTCAAACACTTGAGGAAGCACATTTCTCTGTTTTCAAGTTTCTCATGGAGCATGCATCTTATGTTTCACAAAAGATCTGTAAGAGTATAATAATGAACGCATATTCATTTATCAGCTAATCAATCCTTTCTCAATATTTAAATAAGGAAACAGAGTTGACTGTTTTTCTTCTAACATATTAAGCTTGGGATTTTGTTGAAGGATGGTGAATTGCCCGTGCTTCCTTTATCTGTATATGGAGCAGTTGCAATGGCACACAACCCAACAGCAGAGGACTATTCAGCACCATCGCAATTTTTCTTTTATCTATACGAAAAACGCAATGTAAGAACATTTGAACCTCAAAAGTTGAAAAACATTCTAGAATATTTTCAATTACACTATTTTCTTGAAGAATTTTTTTCCTCATTGGCATAGTTGAGGGAACTAAATACTCCTTTGAGTTAATGTTTGTGTGATAATCAAATGGAATTACAAGAAAGCTTCTAAGTGGAAACTAATAATTTTATGAAATTATGTCTAGAGTATTGTTTTCAGATTAGGTTATGTTGCACCCTCGTGAAATTTTTTCTTTTTAATTACGAGGTAAAAATGGGTTTTTGAAAGGGCCCACACTCTTTCGCAATGATCAAAGAATAAACATTAGAATCTTACATCCATCAAAAAAATACAACTAACCAATGGGTCAAACGAGAAAACAAGGCTGAAGCCAGCAGTGAGAAGCCAAATGACAACAAGCTGACAACATGATGACAGAAGGTCCTCAAAGCTTACAGTTGACGTGAATAGTGACATTTTAAGGCTGTTTGAAGACTTCTTTGTCGTTGCATTACTAACCTGGATTAATGGGAGAAGTGTTTTACATATTGGGAAACGGATTTGGGGTGTTTTTGGTTGCCTTGACCTGTGAAAAGTGAGCTACAGCTCTGCCACAGCTTCTGCATTCAGTTTCAGCATGCAAAATATAACTTATCCAACTTATCTAAGCAACTTTGGATTGTCCTGGAGGTTGATGAGTGCATTAATTTCTGATAGGAGTCTTGGTGCTGAATTGTATGTTTGATTGGAGGATTAGTTGGGACATTTTAAGGCTGCCAGAACCTTGTAAGGGTGAACAGCAGGCTGTTACAGTCATCACAGTCAATTTGCAGACCTACACCGGACAACACTATCACCTTTTCCAAGGTACCCTTTCATCTAAGTGTGACATATTTATTATCCTCTCATGTAATGACCAATTATGAATCATTTCATAGCAAGTTTCTTGTAACAGCAGTTGAAATAATGATAACATTTTCAAATCACTTTGTAACAGCAGTGATCAATCATTTGCAGTTAACCCGATAAGAAATCTTTGATGTTTAGTTGGTAATCTATATGCTTCACCATTATACTCGAGCAGCAGAAACATTATTGCAAACCTGAAAACAAACAACAAAACCATCACCAAACTGAGTTTTAATGAGCAGCAAGTTTAATTTCTTCACTAGTGAATGCATGATAACTGTTTGATAAAATAGCAACATAGCTAAGTGGGTGATAGAAGTGCAAAAACAAAAATTAAGTGCAAATAGGGTGGAACTCTACCTTGAATAATATAAGGGAAACTACAAAACATTCTTTTCACAAAGATAGCACCCATTGGGAAACATGAAACCTCTTTTTTGATAGATTGTTGAGAGCAAGAATCTTATTTTGACAGGAAAACCAATAAGAGAAGTTGACCTTGAGGATAAGGTAATCATACCAAACCTTCGACCAAGGGAGGCCATCCTATGGAGATTCTTTGGGACATCATAACCCAAACTAGCGAAATAAAAACCCATGGAAGAGGCCACCCACACAAAAATGTCTATGGAAACCATGAGGGATTTCGACAAGGGTCATGAAATGAAGGAGAACCTTAGGGTCAATGTGATGTCCCCATTTCTAGAATAGGATTTAATAATCGATAATAAAAATAAATTAATAAATGAATAAATTATAATATAATTTATTATTAAAATTAACTATAATATATTAATTAATATAGTATAGTAATTATATAATATTATATTACATAATAATAATAATGTTGTTGTGTGCTGGTGGTCATCGTAGTTCTGGACTCGCATTCGAGATTCGCCTGCAACAAAGAAGAAAGGAGAGAGTGGTTAGTTCAGATGAACTGAGCAATGAAGAAAGCTAACTCCTATTCTATTATGCTGATATCTATTCACTGACAAAAATGCAAGACAGCAATACAGAAAAACATATTCAGAATCAGCAAGAAAAGGAGAAGGTGTTTTATTAATGTTGTTTGCTTCATGTACAGGTATAGGTATGAAGATTGAGTAGGTTGTCGAAGGGACATGCAGTCACTACGCGCATGAAACCTTCCGACTGAAGTCATGGAGAGGCGAAGACCGAAGGACTAGAGGAGGCTGTTGAGGGGGCATGCATAAGTTTCAGGCATGGAACCTTCTGGCTGAATTATGAAGTTGTTTATACATTTATGTTGTTGAAGGGAAGTGTATTTACATGCATAACACCTTCCAACGTTTATCAATTCGGATTAATTTGAAAGAAGCTACTAGTTTTACGAGTTCAGACTCAGCTGTTCGGAGCATCAACAAAAGGTGAGCAGAACCATAAAGAGATCATCCATGAAGGGAAGTACATATGTATCTCAGCATTAATTACAACAAGAGTGATTAAAGCGGTTCTGAAGAGTTACAGTCACATTTAGCGGACATCATGGCAATAGAGGCCAATGCACAAAAGGTATGACATCTGTTTATTCTGCTGCAATAATAAGCATTTGATGTTTAGGTCAGGCATGTTTAGCCATGATTTCAAATGTGGAAGAGCAGTGAAGATTTATTAATCATTCACAAGCAAGGGGAATGAAAAAAGGAGCAAGGAATGCTAATGAGGTTGTTGTAAGTTACATGGAATTTGTATTTTTGATACAATAATGATCAAGACATAGAAATGTAATACCTGGGAGATAGTGTACACGTCTAAGAGTGAGGCTGTTATATGCTCATCCAAACAGAGATTCAGAACTTTTAAGGCAACAACAGTTTAAGTATGTAAAAGAAAAGGGTACAAATTCTGTAACCAAAGGAGATGCAAAGGTCGGGTGGAGTTGCTACTTCTCATAACAAGTTTCGGTTCATGGTTAATTTAGAGTATTGTTATGTGGACAACAGTAATTGAATAATTTCTGTAAAGAGCTACAACGAAGCATGTTCAAAGACAACTAACAAGAATAGAGTAGCTTGTTAAGCAATGCTGTTACAGAAGATCAAGGAAATGTCACAATGAAATGAAAGTGATAAGGCTATCATAAGGATATCGAGCAGTAGCAAACATTTCAAAATCACAATGCAATATCCTTCTCCTACATATTTTTTCTCAGAATTACACTTCAAGGATGTCATTTATATTCTTTCAAGAGTAACATGCAGCAGTATCCAAGGGTTTGAGTTTCAGGATAGGTGTTTATTCAGCTTTTGATACACACCATGGTTAAGAATCATCAATAACACATTAGCTATGAAGAGCAGAAAACAAAGGGCAGATCACAGTAAGAGCTTCATTTAATGCAGGAAATACAATCACTGAAATACAAGTACACAATGTGTCCAAAAGCATATCAATAACTAGTGTAAAAGATGCAATACCTAATCAGGGATATGTAAAGCATATAACAAATAAACATTGGAGAGGACAGTCAGCATTGAGCATTGATGCACATTCAGGAGAGATCAATGACAGTTGTGTAAGTCATGTTCATGAAGTAAGATGAGGTCTATTTTAAAGATTAAAAGGGCAAAGCTTTCATGGATTATCAGTTATTGATTTGCTGAAAATGTTTAGCATGTGTAGAGACAAAAGACAAAAACAGTGGTTCAAGGTTTTCATGTGACAAAGTCAAAATGAAGAATTCTTGTCTGTTTGCCATATGTAGATCTAGGAGCAGTAATATACACAATTTCCATAAGTGATGTTATTTTAAAATGACTCCTATTTTTCTGCAGTTACCCAGACAAACAAGGAACTACACCTCAATTCAAACTCTCAGCAAAAAGGATAAATGTTTTTTCTTTTTTCCAGCAACAGATTCTGAAAGAGATAAGTCATTTTTTCGATCACAGAATAGCTGAACTCTGAGAGAAACCCAAAACGAGGAGGAGCACCATGCTGTAATATAACGGATCAGCAATCAACATAGAGTCATAAGGAATGAGCTTTAGTGAGCATTGTGGTCAGCAATATTTTATTCCAGCATAAATTTTATTGCTCCTGCTCCCTTTACTGTTTCTGTGTTGCTTGTTATCAAAAAATTCACTAATCTAGCATTTTGCTGAAAAGGATACATTTTTAATCATTTGATCTTATTAAATGATTTGCAAACAGAAAGATAAAGTACATCATTGTGAAATTCTAGAAGAATCATTTCATTTTGCATTGAACAATGATAAAATTTCATTTTTGAGTTCACTCATTTGAAAACATAAATGCATGTATTCAGACAAGTTCAAATTGAAAACCTCACACAAGCCGTGAGTATAGCCTATCTTTTCTCCTACAGAATTAAAACAGAATTAAAAGACAGAACAGGAGAGAGATATGGGTCAAGGATAACCAGTCATTGCCTGTTGCTTTGACTGGTCATGAATGGTTGCTGATCTTGAGTTCGTTTCGTGTTTGCAAGTCTCCCAGCAAGCTCCTGAATCCTGCAAGTTTGGAAAAATGATGTTAGATCCCATATGGATCTAAGCAATGGCTGGTTGCCTTAACTTTACTCTATGCTATGCTGTTGTTTAATGTTGTCCTAAATCAGAAGAAGAAAACATCAAAGTGTTGAAGGTGCTCATGAAAAAGGAAATTTATGCTAATGTGTTTGTTCCATGTGCAGGTAGAGAATTATTTCAATGTATATGTGCTCCTAATCGAGGCTCCCTTCAGGTATGAGCCCGACATATGCATTAGAATAATTACTTTAACAGGTCAGGAAAGAAATATATAACGTTAAAGGGACATATTAGTTATGATATGAAACCTTTCGTTATAATCAATTGACAAGCTAAGTCTATTTAAGGGACAACAATCTCAAAATTTGAAACCTTGTAGACTAGAACAACAACAGAAAAATCAATATTCATAGACAAGATCAAATACAAAGACATAGCGAGCACCAATGTTGAAGTACAAGATAGAAATGAAATCACAATATGGAGCTAATGAAGGAATCAACAATGATGTGGTCGCTATTTGGATCAGATATTCTAATAAAAGAATGCCAAAATCTCTCAAGGAACATTAGTTCAGTAAAGTAACAGGAACAGAATGAAATAGTGCATGAAACTTTTTATCTCATCCAATCAGCAACAAGAGAAAAGCAGTACAATCTATGAAAAAGAGCAGCGTCCTGTACATGAAAGTGCAGTAAGATTTCAAGTTTTAATCAAATGACAGCTCAGAAAAATCAATATTCATAGACAAGGCAGAAGCAGAACACCGTAACAGCACGGGCCTTCCTAGACTGTTTAATAGTGCAGCTATAACAAATTTTGGACAGCGCAATTATGTTGTGGTAAAGAGCTCTTGACTTCAACAAGCCGTAGGCTTGCATGTGGAAGACAGGAGGGGGTCTATCCAGAGAGAACAACAGTCTCAAAATGCAATAAAATAAAATATAAAAAAATCAAATGGTTTGAGTTTTTGCAGAAACTTGAAGATATGCAAAGGTTGTCATGAAAGGAGCTCGAATATAAGGGAAAAGTTCAGAAATGTTTATAAAAACACATTTTAATGTCGTAGCAGCCAGTGATAACAAAGAAATTTCTATTCAAACCAGCCCCAATCAGAATAACATTTGCAAATAATCTACAGCAGATGAAGTCAACTTTTTTTCAGAAATATATTGTAGATAATCTACAATAGATGGAGCCGCATTTTTTAGAAGAAAGGCTACGCATATAGTGCCAGCAAATATTAAAGGAAAAAGAGAACAGTAAAACATTTTTTTTTTTTGGGCAACCATGCATTCACGATTTTTCTTTTCAAAAGTTTTTTTTTTTCTTTTTCAACTCCGAAAAGCAGCCATAATCTCACCAGAATGGCAGACATAAAATGTAGCAAAGCATAGAAACTCCAGCACAAGAATGAGGCAGAAAAACAAGAACAAGAGGTTTGGCAGTTAAAGCCACGAGTTTCAAAATGGCGGCTTCATTCAGACCCGTTTGTGTTCAAATACCCAGAAACAACAACAAATCTTTTTCTAAATAGCAGAGATGCACCAGAAGTTGTGCATATAGAGGTATCTAATAGCAGTGAGAAAGGAAAAAAGAAAAAAAAGAGAAAGCATGTTAATTGCACCAAAAAAATCCTTAGATGCAACAAAAGGAAGAGTTAATTACGCTTATTTGGCACAAATGGCGGCAATGAAGTTGAAATCTCCTAAAAAACTGCAAGTGGACTCCACAGGTGGCATCTCAAACTCTAGTGCCAGCAGAGATTCCCTCCTTTTTCCATGGCGGCGGCTCAAGTTTTACAAACCCTTGCTCTCGAGCTCAGCAGAAAACAATGCAAAAATGAAATGATGTTTAGTGCTTTAGGGTTTTGAATGTTTTGTTGACCCTTAAGGCATATTGTATGAATGCGTGGAGTCCGCTGCCAAACATTTGGATGGCATTTTCAACCCGTGAATATATTACTTAGTATTAGGATTATATGTGTTTTTAACATATAACTATAATGCTAAGTAATATATTTCATATTTGTTTTATTATTATTCATTGCTTTCGAATAAACATTAGTAATTAATATTTATTAATTGATTTTTAAATATATCAATTAATAATTATTAAAATATTCTGAGATATTATATTGTAATTTAATACTTATTAATTGATATATCTTATAAATCAATTAGTAAATATTAAAATCTCTTAAAAAGGAAGCAATAATGATGTAAAATGGAGAGATAAGGGTGTATTTATGACTTGCAAGACTCCTTAGGTTTTATGACGGTTTGGAGACATAAGGAGAGCATCTAGGTGATGTTGGAGCAGATTTAGGAACTACTTAAGTTCTTATAGGACTTATGGGTCGGATTTTGACTTTGTCATGACAGTTGGGAGGTCTTTATGGCCTTTTAGAGCCTTTTGAGGGCAATTTTGGTGAGTCACCAAAGTTGTTAATGACTTGGTTGGACTTTTTCAAGTTTTCTAGTGCCTTTTGGAGGAGTTTTAGGTGCTATTTTTCAGGGTTTATTGTTGCATCCAACCCAAGGGGTGTTGTACTTAGTGAGGTTTGTATCTCATTTTGAGTTAGTTTTGATTATGTAGAGGAGGGCTTTTGTGACATTGTTTTTGTCCTTAGCAATTTTATGCAGAATTTGTATCTCATTTTAGAAACTGAATATATTGACAGCATTTTGGAGCATATTTCTATCAATTTCAGGCCTTCTTTCTTTCTACAGCTATGTGTCAAAGTGCATGATTGATGAAAATAGTGAGTTTATAACTCCCTTGATATTTTGTCTTAGCCTTTACCTTGCTGCAAGAGTGTATGTTGTGTGTAGGTTGTAATTTGTGTTTGAAATTCATAAGATTTTCATGTGAAGAGTTTTATCTTCCTTGTTAATTCGGTTTAGGACCTTATTATGAAATATTTATGCACACCTATATAGAATAGAAGTGCTTTATTTTCATTGGTAGAATTTGCAGTTTCCAAAATAGGGTCATTATCTTTTTAAGTTTCTTCACTCTTTGGTGTATCACCTGGTTTACGGTTTTATTTTCAGTAAAAAGTTCATTTCAGTATTTCTATCTCTTTCCCTCAAAGTTTAAGTTAGTTTTAAGGAGTTATAGGTGATTATCCAATAGGAGCCGGCCTAGAATCTGGAGGTTTCATTTCCAGTTACGCATTTCCCACATGCAAAAATGAATCCCATGTTAGGCAAGATTGTTAAACTTGTTTAGTTTAACAGGGTGCAAATTCTAAGCCTTAACATTGCTTTTCAATAATGATATTCCTCAAGAAAAGCAGAGAAAGAGAGTTGTTGTCACACAGGGGGCAATACATCAAGAGATTTGAAGGATATACAATATTTTTCATCAAGTCATCAATTGAGATGAAGTTTTAATGCAAAGAACTTGCGAGACATTTACATCGGAGGAGCATGGCCAATTAATTGCATCTAAAGAGTTTTTCAACATGGAATATATACACAGAGGGTTTTGAGTATTACAACCATACTGGCAGTTTCAACAAAAAAACTGCAATCATCAAGATTTCGGGCTCTCAAACTCAACAGCATGAGTAAAATGAAAAAAATTGTAGGAAGGGAAAAGGGTATTTTTCGCAAATAAAGAAATGCATGTTCCTATACAAGAAACCCCAGTCAATATGAGTCTATGAATCAACATAGACATAGCTTTCAAATTTAGAGAGGAGACGTTTCTAAGTTCACCAGAATTTGCGAATACAGGAAATGGAACCTTTTAGCAAACATGAAGTTCCTAAGGTCTACCAAGTTTCCATAAGAAAAGGAAAGGAAACAACCCCAGTTCGATTCATGAAATAGAGCCAGTATTTGGTGGTATCAACAGAAATAATGATTGCAGGTCGAATATTTAGTGGAAAGAATACATAAATTTTACCTTTCCATTGTTTTGCATTCAAGAAGAATGTGTTCCTAAGCCACAGAAGTAAAGAACTTCAAAAGAGCTCGCCTCACCTCAAACATTATTCACTATTGACAACAACACATCAAGTAACACCTTGCACAGATAGCTCCAAACCCTCAAGACAGCAGCATTTTCACATAAAACGCAGAGATATCCAAATCAAGGAGTGGCGGCAGCCATAAAATGTCAAACATCCTTCACAGTAGCAGCTCGAGGTGTTTCTGTCACCATTGTGGCGGCTTTCCTCAAACAACAGCAGCAAGAAGATCTTAAAAAACTTCAAACCCTACCCTCATGGCGGCGCCTCCCAGCAACAGAATAGAATTTCACATTTGCAAATGAGAATAGGTCATTTAGGGTTAAGCCTTTCTCTTTTTGTGCCACGAATCTCAAACTTCTTCTCATTGTGATTTATTAAGAGGATGTGTAATTCCCTTTGTATGTTTCGATAGTTTTTTTTATTGATAAACATCAATATAATTTGATTCATAGTGTATAGCAATGTATTTTACTTAAGACTTATGCTTAACGGATAGTTACTATCAATTAAGTATTAAATCATAAGTATAATATATTGATATATATTATTAACCAAATTGTATTTATCATATTCAATATGTCAAATATCTAGTAAATTCCATGATTTGCTTAAATATTATATATATTTGGATTTGAGACTTAATATTATAATTATATTAAATACATGTAATGTTTAGTAAATTTTATCATTTACTAAGTGTTAGATATATTTAATATAACTATAATATTATCAATAAAATTCTCTTCGTAGAATATAGATCATAGGTAATATTCATCTTGTTTATTTTTGCGAACTGCAATTAGAGAAATACACTTAGCTACTTAATAACAATTATAATATAAGTGTATCTAATTTTAAAATAGATAAGTGAGTTATCCATTTTAGAATTAAATATCTTCTATTATTATTATTATTATTAAATAAATAAATATATTTCTCTTGAGCAGTTGTTTATTTATTAGTTAGAGATTCATTATTATTATATTTTAAAATATTTAATGTCTTAAAAATGAATATTTGTATTATTCATTTTTTAAGGAATTAAATATATTAAAATATAATCGATTAATATTTAATTAAATAAATAAATAGTCTAGAGAGGAGTTTTTGCACATCTTTGTGGATAATAGTAATAGGTTGTCATTATTATAAGGCAAATATTACTAATTATTCAGAGTGCAATTGGAGGGTCTAGTCTAGGGTTGTGCCTCAGTTATGTCACCTTGCTAGAGTTGACCAGCAATTGACTATCCCATCTCATGCTTATTTTTTAGGGGAGGGTTTCTGTTCACATTCAGTTCTGCTGTTGTTATGGCCTGTTCACAGCATCTTGGGGTGGTTTTTGAGCTATCATGTGGTTATCATCAGTTGGGGAGTTGTTTTGGAGCATTTTGGGGCACAGTTCATGCAGTTATGACCCTCTTTTTGTGGGATTTCTCCTTCTATCCGACCTCCTCACATTTTTGCATGATCTTGGGAGTTGAGGACCAGTTGAAGGATCAGTTTGAGTTGTTTTTTAGTGACACTTGGCTTGGAGGAGTTCTTACAATAGTTGCACTTTAGTTTCCATCAGTTTGATGCCTCTTTTTGTGGGTTTTTTCCATGCATCCGACCCATTCTGGTTTCTTTGGGCTATATCTTGTACTTTTACCTCATTATTCAGGACGTCCTTATTTTTGACCTCTTTTTGCACATTGCAAAAAGTAGGCATCATTGTAAGGGAACAGTTTGTAGCAGATCCTTGGAGTTTTATATAGAATTCTAATACCTTTTCCAGCTATCTTTTGTGTAATAGTTGATTGTTTATGATTGTGTTACCACTGATTTTAAGTGATTAAACTGTGAAAACGTTAGCATTTTCCTCTTTATAGCTGATTAAGGAGCCTTTCATAGAATCATTATTGCAAAATTCACCTAGTTGATAATTGTGTTTCACCTATCTGATTATCTCAAGTTTTTGCTGCAACATCAAGTTTTGGTGAATCACCTCAGTAGTGTAGTTTTGGCTTTCAAGTATATCCTTCTTCCCTTTTCCTTGTCAAGAAGTAGTTTAGGTGATCACAAGGAGGTAGCCGGCCTATGATCCGGAGATTCGTTCCCATTCCCAACAGCGGGAACGTTTCCATGTTCCAACAGGATTGTGAGGTTTCACACTTCGCATCACGGGTGCAATCCTGATTGACAACACTTATAACATTAAATTGTAATGAATTATAAATAAATTATCATATTATAGACCCTCTAATATGTTAACATTTTCAGATTTATGTAAGGAAAAATTACAATCCATAGATACCTTTTAAGACTGAAAATAAGAATGATTGAAATTAACAAAGAAGGGGGAGAAGATAATACCCGGTTTGTAGCAAGTAATTCCTCTTCACCTTGAGCCTAATGTTCTTCCATCTTCAGCTGCATATCTTCTTTTGATGTGTATGAGAAATGACTAATTATTATGACTGCTGCAATTATCAGATTCGGGTCTGCTATAGGTGCGAATTTTCCTTAACATGTTATGTCTTCGATGCCTTGGATAATTCGCACCACAATCCACATATATATATGTGTGAAGACATCCTTAGAATCAATGGTAAGGGCCGACCAAAATCGGCTTAGAATACTTCACATAATATTAACAAAAGTAGTCCCTTGTGGACATAAGAAGTCGTCCCTTTAGGACATTATTAAGTCGTCCCTCTAGGACATTACAAAGGTGATTCTTATCTATCATTCAGAGTTTAATACAATTAATTTATGAGATGTATGTTGAGATGAATAATAAATAATATTATTTATTATTCATCTCAGCATACCTGTCATTGATCTTTCCGAAAAAGCCACAAATATCAACGCTCCCTCTTGGTCTCGAGGGAAGATCAAAATAAATCTCATAATGTAATCACAAGATTTTTATCACACTAGAAATCTATATGATCTCAATGAATATGGAACCATCGAAGAAAACATAATATATTCATAATGTATTCATACTTGATGTAATCAATGTAATTAACCATCCTCAAGGTGTCCCAACCTTTGTAATATCATCTACTACAAGATGTAAAGTTATTCAAACATCGTTCACATGTAATGATAGGTAAGAAGCATGATGCAAACAATAATCACATATAGATCTCAACTTTATGTATAGCATTATCTCAATAGTAGATCTCAAATCTATGTAATCAGAAAATATAACAATAAATCTCAAATCTATGTAATCAGAAAATAGATCTCAAAACAAAAAATATATCTCAAAGAATAACAATTTTAAGTATCACTTACATAATGTTAGTGGATTTTCTTCATGTGAGATTCCATGCACAGGTTCTCTGAAAGATAGTCTTCATTAGTAATTCTATCCAAGAGCCTCAGCGCTCAAATATGCAAGAGCCGCAACGCTAAATATGCAAGAGCCTCAACGTTCAGGAGTCTCAATGCTCAAATATGCAAGAGCCTCAGCACTCAAATATGCAAGAGCCTCAACGCTCAGGAGCCTCAATGCTCAAATATGCAAGAGCCTCAAGGCTCAGGAGCCTCAACGCTCAAATATGTAGGAGCCTCAACGCTGCAAATATGTTAGTATAACAAAATACTCATATTTTCACCACAATAATTTGATTGTTACTTAGATTTAATATATTCTCAATGCATAGTAATATTTAATTTATTTACAACAAGTGATGTTAAAATCTAACAAAGAATTAGAAAGAGTTTATAACATGACTTTTAAGTTCATGAAGGCCCATATATGAACTCCCTCTTAAGGTGAAGACTAAAGGCGTTCAGATTCTATTTCTTTTATTTCTGCAATGGAGGTTTCATGATTGTTTTGATTTGGACAATTTGCTGCCTTGTGACCAAATTTGTCACATCTATAGCATTGTACCTTAGAGAGATCTCTCTATTGAATTTTTTTATTTTGATAGTCTCTCCCTCTCTATCCATTATTGTGAGAGTTCCCTTCTTGCTTGATTTGATAATCTCTCTTTCTTTTGTTTCTAAGGTTTCTTTCTCCTTTGTCTACAACGGGAAAAGTTAATTGATGTTATTGTGGGGATATAATCATAACTACAATAATAATTGGTCACACTATTTAACGTTTAAAATATGCAATTATATTATATACTCTTCTATTTGGACAATAAAGATGGCAAATATATTCATTGGTCCAATTGCAGAGTAATGGCTAGCTGCCATATATATCTTGAGGACCTGTAGTAGTGAGTTGTCAACCTGAGATTAATACCTGATCCTTGTCACAGCAAGTATAGGACCTCTGACAGTACAGATGTTTTCGAGGTTGAAATTAATGAATTGAGGCACTCATAGATTACTATGTCAAAATCACTACCATAGGTGTTAAACCAAAGTGAAAGGCTCTTTAGTAGCAGTAGTATTTATTAAATGCCATCCTTCAGAGTATTAACGATATCAATTCACTTGTATTGGAGATAGGATGAGTAATAGAACCAGCAAATGCTATAATTTCCAATCAACTCGATGCAGGACTATAATAAACAAACTCTCTGTAGCTTGATAGCAATTAATCTAGACCGCCAATTCTGTTTGGGCTCACAGACTTAAAAGACCGCCTTATATTTCATCAATTTACTTTATTTCACAGCATATATTTTCAGACCGCATATACTCCAGACCACACCTTGCAAGGAATACAAAGCCTCTAGTTTCACCTTCACAAATGTGCTCAGAAGTTTTCGGCAAAAATAATAACATGGCTTTTATAAGGTTTGCCTATGTAGATATTTATCAAACTTTACAACACATGACAATGCTGCGACAATTATGTCCACTACTTGATTTTCACGGCAATTGCAAAAATATTTCAAACCAACTATATTGTCTGGCCCCACTAAATAATATTCCATATTCAGATGTATCAATACAAATCTTAGCGCGACAGTTTTATTGTTGTGGATGTTTGCAACCTCCCATAGTCATATATCGACATTCTGGAAATTCTTATTCACACCAATCTGAATGCACTGGAATCTTCTATATGATCAACTGGTATGCTTCAGACCTTATTTCTCCCACAGTTATTTCAGAATTTCTAGCTGCCTCACTATGGTAGCCATTGAATCTGCAGCAAATGGCCATTTAAGATGACCATCGCTTTATGAAAGGTTCCCAAGATTGTACCCAATCTGTCCTAATCGAACTGCTCTAAGTTCCGATCATTCATGATGAAACTAAACCTCAGATTGCTGATTGAATCTGTTGGATTGTTGGTTAATTTAGGGTATTGTCCAAATCACCATGCCTCTGGTAAAGATGATTTCATCGCATGGCTCTCCAATATCTCCCGTTTTGTAATAATAAAGAATGAGAAGGCAATAACCAATAATAGTTTTCGATCTTCTTAGTATCAATCCCATGGTGGTAGAAACCCCTTCAAACAATTCAGAATAACTACAAGGTCATTGTTGTATGGAGGAGATGACGGTGGATGATTTCCAAGGTTTCACACACTTAATTTGATGTGTATTGCCCAGCACTAATATTGAACCTAAGGCAGCCGGGTCTGATATGAAACCATTGTGGATTGCATCATAATTATTGATAATGGAAGGCACTGCTTTAATACTCCTTGATTTTCCTCTTAAGTAGATGCTTAAATCACCGAACGGTAATGTTGATCATGACTCGATATCATGTGTTAGATACTTAGCATGTCAGTATAAAGGTAAGATTAGTTTTCCTAAATCTGAAAATGATCGTTTTCTCAACCTAGGCTCTGATACCATGTTAATATTTTCAGATTTATGTAAGGAAAAATTACAATCCATAGATACCTTTTAAGACTGAAAATAAGAATGACTGAAATTAACAAAGAAGGGGGAGAAGATAATACCCGGTTTGTAGCAAGTAAT